>JACGCM010002440.1:0-55619 GCA_014058105.1 Kingdonia uniflora | reverse complement strand
AAAGTTCAGGATTACTAGATACGCATTGAGTAAATATCCTTACGCTTGTCTGTGGTCAAGAGGAAAACAATTAACCACATCCAACTTCCAAACGAGTTGCGATCCCCAAGTTTCAGAATTACGACACAGCACCAGAGAGGTGAAAATCCATACCGGAGTTCTAAAGTAAGCCGGGAGTGTTAATACAAATTTGGTAACTATCCATGCTTTTTGTCAGTTAAGAGAGATCTTAACTACCAGCCAACTCTCGAACAGAACGGTAGCCAAGTTACACAGGATTGCATCTAAAGCACCGAGTGGTACGAAATATGAACCTGTCTTAAATTATTAGTCGGAGTGTCATGCTCAATTTTTGAGTAACTATTCTAGAATTTTTGCTGGGCAAGAGTAAGCACTTAACCACGATCCAACCACCCAAACAACTTTTCGCTAGCCAAATTTTGGTAAATTATAATATAAAAGCACCGGAGTTGTGGTAAATCACAACCGTTCTTAACTTAATGGTTGGATTGTTGCTAGTCATTCGGTAACAATCTTAGCTTGTTGTCGGTCAAATATAAACTCTTAATAGGATCCAACTCTCAAACGATTTGCCATTAGCAAACATTCTCAAAATTGCAATCTAAAGCATGAAGTAGTGCAAAATCTGAACAGGTTTTAAATTAATAAAGGATTAAAGCTACTCATTGAGTAACTATCCTTGCGCTTGTTGTGGTCAAGAGGAAACAATTAACCACGATCCAACTTCCCAAACGAGTTGCGATAGCCATGTTTTTAGAATGGCGATCTAAAGCACACAGAGTGGTGAAAATCTGTACCGGTTCTAAAGTAAAGTTGGGAGTGTGATACTCATTTGGTAACTATCCAAGCTTTTTGTCCGTCTAAAATAAAACTCTAACAACCATGCAACCTCTCGAACATTTTACAGGTTGCCAAGTTTCACCGAATTGCAATCTAAAGCATCGGAGTGGTACAAAATCGATCCTGTCTTAAATTATAGCCAGGAATGTTCCTGCTCAATTGGTAACTATCCTAGCATTTATTGCTCGGTTAGAGGAAAACACTTAACGACGATCCAACCTCCAAAACTAGTTTCGGTCCAAGTTTCTGTGAATTATAATATAAGCACCGGAGTTGTGGGTAATCCCAACCGTTCTTAACATAATGGTTGGATTGTTGCTACTCATTCAGTGACAATCTTAGCTTTTTGTCGGTCTTATAGAAACTCTTTACTGCGATCCAATCTCTCAAACGATTTGTCGTTAGCCAACATTATCAAAATTGCAATCTAAAGCATGGAGTGGTTCGAAATCCGAACAGGTTTTGAATTAAAGTCCGAATTAAAGCTACTCAATGAGTAACCATCCTTACGCTTGTTGTTGGGCAAAAGGAAATACTTAACCACGATCCAACTTCTCAAACGAGTTACGATAGCCAAGTTTTTTAGAATTGCGATCAAAAGAATCGTTGTGGTGAAAAATCCGTACCGATTATAAAGTAAAGCCAGGAGTGTTGATACTCATTTAGTAACTATCCATGCTTTTTGTCGGTCTAAAAGAATCTCTTAACAACCATCCAACCTCTTTAACATGTTAATGGTAGCCAAGTTTCACAGAATTGCAATGTAAAGCATCGGATTGATACGAAATATGAACCTGTCTTAAATTATAACCGGGAGTGCTCCGGCTAAATTGATAACTATCCTAACATTTATTGCTAAGTTAGAAGAAACACTTAACCACGATCCAACATCCCAAACAAGTTTTCGGTAGCCAAGTTTCTGTGAATTATAATATAAAGCCCTGGAGTTGTGGGAAATCCGAACCGCTCTTAGCTTAATGGTTGGATTGTTGCTACTCATTCAGCAAAAATCTTAGCTTGTTGTCGGTCTAATAGAAAGACTTTACTGCGATCCAACATTCTCAAAATTGCAATCTAAAGCATGGAGTGGTTCGAAATCCGAACAGGTTTTAAATTAAAGTCAGGATTATAGCTACTCATTGAGTAACTATCATTGCGCTTGTTGTTGGTTAAGAGGAAACACTTAACCACAATCCAAATTCCCAAACGAGTTGCGGCTGCTAATTTTTCAGAATTGCGATCTAAAGCATCGGAGTGGTGTAAATCCGTACCGGTTCTAAAGTATAGCCGAGAGTGTTGATACTCCTTTGGTAACTATCCTAGACTTTTTTCGTTCTAAAAAAGCTCTTACCAACCATCCAACCTCTCGATCAAGTTACCAGTAGCCAAGTTGACAGATATGCGAAATTAAGCATCGGAATGGTACAAAATATGAACCTGTCTGAAATTATAGTCGTGAGTGTTCCTGCTCAATTGGTAACTATTCTAGCAGTTATTGCTGGGTTAGAGTAATCACTTAACCATGATCCAACCTCCTAAACAAGTTTTCGGTAACCAAGTTTCTGTAAATTATAATATAAAGCACTGGAGTTGTGGGAAATCCTAACCGTTCTTAACTTAATGGTTGGATTGTTGCTACTCATTCGTTAACAATCTTAGCTTGTTGTCGGTCTAATAGAGACTCTTTACTACGATCCAACCTCTCAAACGATTTGCCATTAGCCAACATTCTCAAAATTGCAATCTAAGGCATGGAATGGTTCGAAATCCGAACAGGTTTTAAATTAAAGTTTGGATTATAACTTCTCATTGAGTAACTATCCTTGCGCTTGTTGTTGGTCAAGAGGAAACACTTAACCACAATCCAAATTCCCAAACGAGTTGGGGCTGCCAAGTTTTTCAGAATTGCAATCTAAAGAATCGGAGTGGTGTAAAATCCGTACCGGTTCTAAAGTATAGCCGGGAGTGTTTTTACTCATTTGGTAACTATCCTAGCTTTTTTTCGGTCAGAAAAATCTCTTAGCAACCATCCATCCTCTTGAACAAGTTACCGGTAGCCAAGTTTCAAAGAATTGCGAAATAAAGCATCGGAGTGGTACGAAATATGATCCTGCCTTAAATTATAGCCGGGAATGTTCCTGCTCAAAGCATTTATTGTTGGGTTAGAGTAAACACTTAACCACGATCCAACCATCATATTTCGTACCACTCCGATGCTTTAGATCGCAATTCTGTAAAACCTCGCTACCGGTAACTTGTTCGAGAGGTTGGATGGTTGTTAAGAGGATCTTTTAGACCGACAACAAGCAAGGATAATTACCAAATCAGTATCAACACTCCCAAACGCATTTTTGACCACTCCGTTGCTTTGGATTGCAATTCTTAAAATCTTGGCTACCATAACTCGTTTGGGAAGTTGGATCGTTGTTAAGTGCTTCCTCTTGACCAACAACAAGCACAATGATAGTTACACAATGAGTAGCTATAATCCTGACTTTAATTTAAAACATATTCGGATTTAAAAAAGCTCCATGCTTTAGATTGTAATTTGGGGAATGTTGGCTAACGGTAAATCGTTTGAGAGGTTGGATCTTAATAAAGAGTTACTTTTATACTGACAACAAGCTATGATTTTTACTGAATGAGTAGCAACAATCCAACCTCTAAGCTGTGACCGGTTCGGATTTTCCACCACTCCGGTGCTTTATATTATAATTGCCAGATACTTTGCTGCCGTCAACTCGTTTGGGAGATTGGATTGTGTTTAAGTGTTTCCTCTAGCCCAACAAGAAGCGCTAGGATAGTTACCAAATGAGCATGAACACTCCTGGCTTTAATCTAAGAAAGGTTCGGATTTAAAACCACTCCGATACTTTAGATCGCAATTTTGTGAAACTTTGCTACCGATAACTTGTTTGAGAGGCTGGCTCGTGCTTCGGATTTCCCAACACTCCAGTGCTTTATATAATAATTCTTAAAAACTTCGCTGCCGTCAACTCGTTTGTGTGGTTGGAACGTGGTTAAGTGTTTCCTCTATCCCAACAACAAACGCTAGGATAGTTACCAAATGAACAGGAACACTCCTGACATTAATTTAAGATAGGTTCGGATTTCGAACCACTCCAATACTTAAGATAGCAATTCTGAGAAACTTGGCTACCGGTAACTTGTTCCAGAGGTTGGCTCGTGGTTAAGAGCTTATTTTATATCGACAAAAACAAAAATATTTACCAAATGAGTATCAACAAACCTGGTTTTACTTTAGAACCGGTACGAATTTTTCACACTCCGATGCTTTAAATCGCAATTCTGAAAAACTTGGCTACCGCAACTGGTTTGGGAAGTTAGATTGTGGTTAAGTGTTTCCACTTGACCATCAACAAGCGCAAGGATAGTTACTCAATGAGTAGTTACAATCCAGACTTTTATTTAAAGCCTGTTCAAATTTGGAACCACTCCATGCTTTAGATTGCAATTTGGTGAAACTTGGATAATGGCAAATCGTTTGAGAGGCTGGATCGCAGTAAAGATTTTCTTTTAGGGCGACAATAAGCTAAGATTGTTACCGAATGGGTAGCAACAATTCAACCTACTCGTTATGACCGGTTCAGATTTCCCACCACTCCGGTGCTATATCTTATATATCCCTCAAATTTTGTTGCCGTCAACTCGCTTGGGAGATTGGATCGTGGTTAAGTGTTTCCTCTAGCCCAACAACAACCGCTAGGATAGTTTCCAAAAGAGCAGGAGCACTCCCGGCTTTAATTTAAGAAATGTTCGGAATTTGAACCACTCTGATACTTTAGATCACAATTCAGAGAAATTTGGCTACCGGTAACTTGTTCGAGAGGTTGGTTCTTGGTTAAGAGCTTATTTTATACCGATAAAAAGCCAGAATATTTACCAAATGAGTATAAACAATCCCGGCTTTACTTTAGAACTGGTACGGATTTTTCACCACTCCGATGCTTTAGATCGCAATTCCATAAAAGTTGTCTACCGCAACTGGTTTGGGAAGTTGGATTGTGGTTAAGGGTTTCCTCTCGACCAACAACAAGCGCAAGGATAGTTAGTCAATGAGTAGCTAAAATCCTGACTTTAATTTAAAACCTGTTCGGATTTCGAACCACTCCATGCTTTAGATTGCAATTTTGAGATAGTTGGCTAATGTTAAATCGTTTGAGAGGTTGGATCATAGTAAAGAGTTTCTAATAGACCGACAACAAGCTAAGATTGTTATCGAATGAGTAGCAATAATCCAACCATTAAGTTAAGAACGGTTGGAATTTCCCACAACTCCGGTGCTTTGTAATATAATTCACATAAACTTGGGTACATAAAACTAGTTTGGGAGGTTGGATCGTGGTTATGTGTTTCCTCTAACCCAACAATAAATGCTAGGATAGTTACCAAATGAGCGGGAACACTCCCGGATTTAATTTAAAACAGGTTCATATTTCGTAGTAAAGAGTTTTTTTAGGTTGACAACAAGCAAAGATTATTACCGAATGAGTAGCAACAATCCAACCATTAAGTGAAGAGCGGTTCGGATTTCCCACAATTCTGGTGTTATATATTATAATTCACATGAACTTGGGTACGAAAAACTTGTTTGGGAGGCTGGATCGTGTTTAAGTGTTTCCTCTAAGCCCGCAATAAATGCTAGGATAGTTACCAAATGAGCGGGAACACTCCCAAATTTAATTTAAGACAGGTTCATATTTCGTACCACTATGATGCTTTAGATCGCAATTCTGTGAAACTTGGCTACCGGTAACTTGCTCATGGGGTTGGATGGTTGCTAAGAGTTTCTTTTAGACCGACAACAAGCTAGGATAGTTACAAAATGAGTATCTACACTCCCGGATTTACTTAAGAACCGGTATGGATTTTTCACCACTACGATGCTTTAGATTACAATTCCGAAAAACTTTGCTACCGCAACTTGTTTGGGAAGTTGGATCGAGGTTTAGTGTTTCATCTTGACCAACAAAAAGTACATAATCCAACCTATAAGTTATGACCGGTTCGGATTTCCCAACACTCGGTGCTTTATATTATATATCCCTGAAGTTTTGCTGCCGTCAACTCGATTTGTAGGTTTGATCGTGGTTAAGTGCATTATCTAGCCCAACAACAAGTGCTAGGATACTTACCAAATGAGCAGGAACACTCCCGGTTTTAATTTAAGAAAGGTTCGGATTTTGAACCACTCTGATACTTTAGATCGCAATTCAGAGAAACCTTGCTACCGGTAACTTCTTCGAGAGGTTGGATTGTAGTTAAGAGCTTATTTTATACCGACATAAAGCAAGAATATTTACCAAATGAGTATCAGCACTCCCGGCTTTACATTAGCACCGGTACAGATTTTTCACCACTCCGATGCTTTAGATCGCAATTCTAAAAAAGTTGGTTACCGCAACAGATTTGAGAAGTTGGATTGTGGTTAAGTGTTTCCTCTTGACCTACAACAAGCGCAATTATAGTTACTCAAGGAGTAGCTATAATCCTGACTTTAATTTAAAGCCTGTTTGGATTTTGAACCACTCCATGCTTTAGATTGTAATTTTGAGAAAGTTGGCCAACGATAAATCGTTTGAGAGGTTGGATCGTAGTAAAGATGTTCTATTAGACCGACAACAAGCTAAGATTGTTACCGAATGAGTATCAACAATCCAACAATTAAGTTAAGAACGGTTTGGATTTCCCACCACTCCGATGCATTAGATCGTAACTTTGAAAACTAGGCTACCGCAACTCGTTTGGGAAGTAGGATCGTGGTTAAGAATTTCCTCTTGACCAACAACAAGCGCTAGGATAGTTACTCAATGAGTTGCTACAATCCAGACTTTTATTTTATACCTGTTCGAATTTTGAACCACTCCATGCTTTAGATTGCAATTTGGTGAAACTTGGATAATGACAAATCATTTGAGAGGTTGGGTCGCAGTAAAGATTTTCTTTTAAGCCGACAACAAGCTAAGATTGTTACCGAATGAGTCGCAACAATCCAACCTATAAGTTATGACCGGTTCGGATTTTCCACCACTCCGGTGCTTTATATTATAATTCTCAGATACTTTGCTGCCGTTAACTCGCTTGTGAGATTGGATCGTGGTTAAGTGCTTCCTCTAGCCCAACAACAAGCACTAAGATAGTTTCTAAATGAGCAGAAACACGCTTTCATTTAAGAAAGATTCGCATTTCAAACCACTCCGATACTTTAGATCGCAATTCAGTAAAATTTGGCTACCGGTAACTTGTTCGAGAGGTTGGCTCGTGCATCGGATTTCCCACCACTCCGGTGCTTTATAAAATTATTCTCAGAAACTTTGCTGCCGTCAACTCGTTTTGGTGGTTGGATCGTGGTTAAGTGTTTCCTTTAGCCCAACAACAAACGCTAGGATAGTTACCAAATGAGCAGGAACACTTCTGACTTTAATTTTAGACAGGTTCGGATTTTGAACCACTCCAATACTTAATATAGCAATTCTGAGAAACTTGGCTACCGGTAACTTGTTCCAGACGTTGGCTCGTGGTTAAGAGCTTATTTTAAATCGACCAAAAGCAAAAATATTTACCAAATGAGTATCAACACTCCCGGTTTTACCTTAGAACCGGTACTGATCTTTCACCACTCCGATGCTTTAGATCGCAATTCTGAATAACTTGGCTACCGCAACTGGTTTGGGAAGTTAGATCGTGGTTAAGTGTTTCCTCTTCACCAACAACAAGCACAAGAATTGTTATTTAATGAGTAGCTATAATCCAGACTTTAATTTAAAACCTGTTCGGATTTCGAACAACCCCATACTAAAGATTACAATTTTGAGAAAGTTGGCTAACGGCAAATCGTTTGAGTTGATGGATCGTAGTAAAAAGTTTCAATTAGTCCGACAACAAGCTAAGATTGTTACCGAATGAGTTGCAACAATCCAGCCATTAAGTTAAGAACGGATCGGATTTCCGACATCCGGTGCTTTATATTATAATTCATAGAAACTTGCCTACCGAAAAATTGTTTGGGAGGTTAGATCGTGGTTAAGTGTTTCCTCTAACCCAACAATAAATGCTAGGATAGTTACCAAATGGGCAGGAACAATCCCGACTTTAATTTAAGATAGGTTCATATTTCGTACCACTCAGATGCTTTAGATCGCAATTCTGCGAAACTTGGCTACCGGTAACTTGTTCGTGGGGTTGGATGGCTGTTAAGAGTTTCTTTTAGACCGACAACAAACAAGGATAGTTAACAAATAATTATTTACACTTCCGGATTTACTTAAGAACCGGTACGGATTTTTCACCACTCCGTTGCTTTAGATTGCAATTCTTAAAAACTTAGCTACCGCAACTCGTTTGGGAAGTTGGATCGTGGTTAAGTGTTTCCTCTTAACCAACAACCAGCACAGGGATAGTTATTCAATGAGTAGCTATAATCCAGACTTTAATTGAAACCTGTTCGGATTTCGAACCACTCCATGCTAAAGATTACAATTTTGAGAAAGTTGGCTAACGGCAAATCGTTTGAGTTGTTGGATCGTAGTAAAGAGTTTTTATTAGTCCGACAACAAGCTAAGATTGTTGCCGAATGAGTAGCAACAATCCAACCATTAAGTTAAGAACGGATCGGATTTCCGACATCTCCAGTGCTTTATATTATAATTCATAGAAACTTGCCTTCCGAAAACTTGTTTGGGAGGTTGGATCGTGGTTAAGTGTTTCCTCTAACCCTTCTATAAATGCTAGGATAGTTACCAAATGGGCAGGAACAATCCCAAATTTAATTTAAGGCAGGTTCATATTTCGTACCACTCAGATGCTTTATATCGCAATTCTGAGAAAATTGGCTATCGGTAACTTTTTTGAGAGGTTTGATGGTTGTTAAGAGTTTCTTTTAGAACGACAACAAGCTAGGATAGTTAACAAATCACTATCAACACTCCCGGATTTACTTAAGAACCGGTACGGATTTTACACCACTCCGATTCTTTAGATCGCAATTCTGAAAAACTTGGCAGCCGCAACTCGTTTGGGAATTTGGATTGTGGTTAAGTGTTTCCTCTTGACCAACAACAAGCGCAAGGATATTTACTCAATGAGTAGCTATAATCTTGACTTTAATTTAAAACCTTTTCGGATTTCAAATAGCTCCATGCTTTAGACTGTAATTTGGGGAAAGTTGGCTAACGGCAAATCGGGTTGAGAGGTTGGATCGTACTAAAGAGTTTCTTTTAGACTGACAATAAGCTTAGAATATTATCGAATGAGTAGCAGCAATCCAACCATTAAGTTAAGGCCGGTTCGGATTTCCCACCACTCCGGTGCTTTATATTATAATTCCCAGAAACTTCGCTTCCGTCAACTCGTTTGGGCGGTTGGATCATGGTTAAGTGTTTCTTCTAGCCCAACAACAAGCGCTGGGACAGTTACCAAATGAGCAAGAATACTCCTGGCTTTAACTGAAGACAGGTTCGGATTTGAAACCACTCCAATACTTTAGGTCACAAATCTGATAAACTTGGCTACCGGTAACTTGTTCGAGAGGTTAGCTCGTGGTTAAGAGCTTCTTTTAGACCGACAACAAGCTAGGATAGTTACCAAATGAGTATCAACACTCCCGTTATTACTTTAGAATCGGTACAGATTTTTCACCACTCCGATGCTTTAGATCGCAATTTTGAGAACTAGGCTACCGCAACTCGTTCGGGAAGTTGGATCGTGGTTAAGTGTTTCCTCTGGACCAACAACAAGCGCGAGGATAATTACTCAATGAGTAGCTACAATCCAGACTTTTATTTAAAACCTGTTCGGATTTCGAACCACTCCATGCTTTAGATTGCAATTTGGGCAAACTTTGATAATGGCAAATCGTTTGAGAGGTTGGATCATAGTAAAAAGTTTCTAATAGACCGACAAAGAGCTAAGATGGTTATCGGATGAGTAGCAACAATCCAACCATTAAGTTAAGAACTGTTGGAATTTTTTACCACTCCGGTGCTTTGTATTATAATTCACAAAATTTTGGGTATAAAAAACTTGTTTGGGAGGTTGGATCGTGGTTAAGTGTTTCCTCTAACCCAGCAATAAATGCTAGGATAGTTACCAATTGAGCTGGAACACTCCCGAATTTAATTTAAGACAGGTTCATATTTCTTACCACTCCGATGCTTTAGATCGTAATTCTGTGAAACTTGGCTACCGGTAACTTGTTCGTGGGGTTGGATGGTTGTTAAGAGTTTCTTTTAGACCGACGACAAGCTAGGATAGTTACAAAATGAGTATCTACACTCCCAGATTTACTTAAGAACCGGTACCGATTTTTTACCACTACGATGCTTTAGATTGCAATTCCGAAAAGCTTTGCGGCCGCAACTCGTTTGGGAAGTTGGATCGCGGTTAAGTGTTTCCTCTTGACCAACAACAAGCGCAAGGATAGTTACTCAATGAGTAGCTACCGGTAACTTGTTCGAGAGGATGGCTCGTGATTAAGAGCTTCTTTCAAACCGACAACAAGCTAGGATAGTTACCAAATGAGAATCAACACTCATGTCTTTACTTTAGAATCGGTACGGATTTTTCACCACTCCGATGTTTTAAATCGCAATTTTGAGAACTAGGCTACCGCAACTCGTTTGGGAAGTTTGACCGTGGTTAAGTATTTCCTCTTGACCAACAACAAGCGCTAGGATAGTTACTCAATGAGTAGCTACAATCCAGACTTTTATTTAAAACCTATTCGGATTTAGAACCACTCCATGCTTTAGATTGCAATTGGGCGAAACTTGGATTATGGCAAATCGTTTGAGAGGTTGGATCGTAGTAAAGATTTTTCTTTTAGGCCGACAACAAGCTAAGATTGTTACCGAATGTGTAGCAACAATGCAACCTATATGTTATGACCGGTTCGGATTTCCCACCACTCCGGTGCTTTATATTATAATTCCCAGATACTTTCCTGCCGTCATCTCGCTTGTGAGATTGGATCGCTGTTAAGTGCTTCCCTAGCCCAACAACAAGCGATAGGATAGTTTCTAAAGGAGCATGAACACTCCCGATTTTAATTTAAGAAAGGTTCGCATTTCAAAACACTCCGATACATTAGATCGCAATTCAGAGAAATTTGGCTACCGATAACTTGTTCGAGTGGTTGGATCGCGCTTCGGATTTCCCACCACTCCGGTGCTTTATTTAATAATTCTCAAAAACTTCGCTGCCGTCAAATCATTTGGGTGGTTGGATCGTGGTTAAGTGTTTCCTCTAGCCCAACAACAAACGCTAGGATAGTTACCAAATGAGCAGGAACACTCCTGGCTTTAATTTAAGACAGGTTCGGATTTCGAACCACTCCAATACTTAAGATCGCAATTCTGAGAAACTTGGCTACCGGTAACTTGTTCCAGAGGTTGGCTCGTGGTTAAGGGCCTATTTTATACCGACAAAAAGCAAAAATATTTACCAAATGAGTATCAACACTCCGGGTTTTACTTTAGAACCGGTACAAATTTTTCACCACTCTGATGCATTTGATCGCAATTCTGAAAATCTTGGCTACCTCAACTGGTTTGGGAAGTTAGATTGTGGTTAAGTGTTTCCTCTTGACCAACAACAAGCGCAAGGATAGTTATTCAAGGAGTAGCTATAATCCAGACTTTAATTTAAAACCTGTTTGGATTTCGAACCACTCCATGCTTTAGATGGCAATTTTGAGAACTAGGCTACAGCAACTCGTTTGGGAAATTGGATCGTGGCTAAGTGTTTCCTCTTGACCAACAACAAGCGCTAGGATAGTTACTCAATGAGTAGCTACAATCCTGACTTTTATTTAAAACCTGCTCGGATTTCGAACCACTCCATGCTTTAGATTGCAATTTGGACAAACTTTGATAATAGAAAATCGTTTGAGAGGTTGGATCGTAGTAAAAAATATCTTTTAAGCCGACAACAATCTAAGATTGTTACCGAATTAGTAGCAAAATCAAATCTATAAGTTATGACCGGTTCGGACTTCCCACCACTCGGTGCTTTATATTATATATCCCTGAAGTTTTGTTGCCGTCAACTCGCTTTGTTGGTTGGATCGTGGTTAAGTGTTTTCTCTAGCCCAACATCAAGTGCTAGGATACTTACCAAATGAACAGGAGAACTCCCGACATTAATTATGAAGGGTTCGGATTTCGAACCACGATACTTTAGATCGCAATTCAGAGAATCCTGGCTACCGGCAACTTGTTCGTGAGGTTGGCTTGTTGTTAAGAGCTTATTTTATACTGACATAAAGCAAGAATATTTACCAAATGAGTATCAGCACTCCCGGCTTTACTTTAGCACCGGTACGGATTTTTCACCACTCCGATACTTTAGATCACAATTCTGAAAAAGTTGGTTACCGCAACCGATTTGGGAAGTTGGATTGTGGTTAAGTGTTTCCTCTTGACCATACACAAACGCAAGGATAGTTACTCAATGAGTAACTATAATCCTGACTTTAATTTAAAACCTGTTCGGATTTCGAACCACTCCATGCTTTAGATTGTAATTATGAGAATGTTGGCCAACGATAAATCGCTTGAGAGGTTGGATCGTAGTAAAGATGTTCTATTAGACCGACAACAAGCTAAGATTGTTACCGAACGAGTAGCAACAATCCAACCATTAAGTTAAGAACGGATCGGATTTCCGACATCTCCGGTGCTTTATATTATAATTCATAGTAACTTGCCTACCGAAAACTTGTTTGGGAGGTTGGATCGTGGTTATGTGATTCCTCTAACCCAGCAATAAATGCTAGGATAGTTACCAAATGGGCAGGAACAATCCCGACATTAATTTAAGACAGGTTCATATTTCGTACCACTCAGATGCTTTTGATCGCAATTCTGTGAAACTTGGCTATCGGTAACTTTTTTGAGAGTTTGGATGGTTGTTAAGAGTTTCTTTTAGACCGACAACAAGCTAGGATAGTTACCAAATCAGTATCAACACTCCCGGATTTACATAAGAACCGGTACGGATTTTTTACCACTCCGTTGCTTTAGATTGTAATTCTTAAAAACTTTGTTACCGCAACTCGTTTGGGAAGTTGGATCGTGGTTAAGTGTTTCCACTTAACCAACAACAAGCGCAAGGTTAGTAACTCAATGAGTAGCTATAATCCTGACTTTAATTAAAAACCTATTCGGATTTCAAATAGCTCTATGCTTTAGATTGGAATTTCCCACAACTCCGTTGCTTTGTATTATAATTCACAGAAACTTGGGTACATAAAACTTTTTTGGGAGGTTGGATGGTGGTTAAGTGATTCCTCTAACCCAGCAATAAATTCTAGGATAGTTACCAAATGAGCAGGAACACTCCCAGATTTAATTTAAGACAGGTTCATATTTCGTACCACTCCGATGCTTTAGATCGCAATTATGTGAAACTTGGCTACCGGTAACTTGTTCGTGGGGTTGGATGGTATTAATAGTTTCTTTTAGACCGACAACAAGCTAGGATAGTTACCAAATCAGTATCTACACTCCCGGATTTACTTAAGAACTGGTACGGATTTTCCACCACTACGATGCTTTAGATTGCAATTCCGAAAAACTTTGCTACCGCAACTCATTTGGGAAGCTGGATCGTGGTTAAGTGTTTCCTCTTGTTAAACAACAAGCGCAAGGAGTTACTCAATGAGTAGCTATAATCCTGACTTTAATATAAAACCTTTTCGGATTTCTAACAGCTTCATGCTTTAGATTGCAATTTTGAGAAAGTTGGCTAACGGCAAATTGTTTGAGAGGTTGGATCATAGTTAAGTGTTTTTTTTAAACCAAAAACAAGCTATGATTGTTACCAAATGAATAGCAATAATCCAACCTTTAAGTTATGGCCGGTTCGGATTTCCCACCACTCCGGTGCTTTATATTATAATTCCCAGAAACTTCGCTACCGTCAACTCGTTTGGGCGGTGTGATCGTGCTTAAGTGTTTCTTCTAGCCCAACAACACGCGCTTGGATAGTTACCAAATGAGCAGGAACACTCCTGGCTTTAACTTATGACAGGTTTGGATTTCCCACCACTCCGATGCTTTAGATCGCAATTTTGAAAACTAGGCTACCGCAACACTTTTGGGAAGCTGGATCGTGGTTAAGTAATTCCACTGGACCAACAACAAGCGCTAGGATAGTTACTCAATGAGTAGCTACAATCCAGACTTTTATTTAAAACCTGTTCGAATTTCGAACCACTCCATTCTTTAGTATGAAATTTGGTGAAACTTGGATAATGGCAAATCGCTTGAGAGGTTGGATCGTAGTAAAGATTTCCTTTTAGGCAGACAGCAAGCTAAGATTGTTGCCGAATGAGTAGCAACAATCCGACCTATATGTTATGACCAGTTCGGATTTCCCACCACTCCGGTGCTTTATATTATAATTCCCAGATACTTTCCTGTCGTCAACTCGCTTGTGAGATTGGATCGTGGTTAAGTGCTTCCCCTAGCCCAACAACAAGCGCTAGGATAGTTTCTAAAGGAGCAGGAATACTCCCGATTTTAATTTAAGAAAGGTTCGCATTTCGAAACACTCCGATACATTAGATCGCAATTCAGGGAAATTTGGCTACCGGTAACTTGTTCGAGAGGTTGGATCGTGCTTCGGATTTCCCACCACTCCGGTGCTTTATTTAATAATTCTCAGAAACTTCGCTGCCGTCAACTCGTTTGGGTGGTTGGATCGTGGTTAAGTGTTTCCTCTAGCCCAACAACAAACGCAAGGATAGTTACCAAATGTGCAGGAACACTCCTGGCTTTAATTTAAGACAGGTTCGGATTTCGAACCACTCCAATACTTAAGATCGCAATTCTGAGAAACTTGGCTACCGGTAACTTGTTCCAGAGGTTGGCTCGTGGTTAAGGGCCCATTTTATATCGACAAAAAGCAAAAATATTTACCAAATGGGTATCAACATTCCCGGATGTACTTTATAACCGGTACAGATTTTTCACCACTCCGATGCTTTTGATCGCAATTCTGAAATCTAGGCTTCCGCAACTCATTTGGGAAGTTGGATCGTGGTTAAGTGTTTCCTCTTGACCAACAACAAGCGCTAAGATAGTTACCCAATGAGTGGCTGCAATCCAGACTTTTATTTAAAACATGTTCGGATTTTGAACCACTCCATGCTTTAGATTGCAATTTGGAGAAACTTGGATATTGGCAAATCGTTTGAGATGTTGGATCGTAGTAAAGAGTTTTTTTAGGTTGACAACAAACTAAGATTATTACCGAATGAGTAGCAACAATCCAACCATTAAGTTAAGAGCGGTTCGGATTTCCCACAATTCTGGTTCTTTATATTATAATTCACAGGAACTTGGGTACGAAAAACTTGTTTGGGAGGTTGGATCGTGGTTAAGTGTTTCCTCTTTTCCAACAACAAGCGCAAGGAGTTACTCAATGAGTAGCTATAATCCTTACTTTAATTTAAAACCTATTCGGATTTCAAACAGCTTCATGCTTTAGATTGCAATTTTGGGAAGTTGGCTAACGGCAAATCGTTTGAGAGGTTGGATCATAGTTAAGTGTTTCTTTTAAACCGAAAATAAGCTATGATTGCTACCAAATGTGTAGCCACAATCCAACCTTTAAGTTAAGGCCGGTTCGGATTTCCCACCACTCTGGTGCTTTATATTATAATTCCCAAAAACTTCGCTATCGTCAACTCGTTTGGGAGGTTGGATCGTGCTTAAGTGTTTCTTCTAGCCGAACAACAAGCGTTGGGATAGTTACCAAATGAGCAGGAACACACTCCTAGCTTTAACTTAAGACAGGTTCGGATTTCACACCACTCCAATACTTAAGATCGCAATTCTGAGTAACTTGGTTACCGGAAACTTGTTCCAGAGGTTGGCCCATGGTTAAGGGCCTATTTTATACCGACAAAAAGCAAAAATATTTAAGAAATGAGTATCAACACTCCCGGTATTACATTAGAACCGGTACGGATTTTTCACCAGTCCGATGCTTTAAATCGCAATTCCGAAAAACTTGGCTACCGCAACTGGTTTGGGAAGTTAGATTGTGGTTAAGTGTTTCCTCTTGACCAACAACAAGCGCAAGGACAGTTATTCAATGTGTAGCTTTCAAGACTTTAATTTAAAACCTGTTTGGATTTTGAACCACTCCAAGCTTTAGATTGCAATTTTGAGAATGTTGGCTAACGGAAAATCGTTTGAGTTGTTGGATCATAGTAAAGAGTTTCTATTAGTCTGACAACAAGCTAAGATTGTTACCGAATGAGTAGCAACAATCCAACCATTAAGTTAAGAACGGATCGGATTTCCGACATCTCCGATGTTTTATATTATAATTCATACAAACTTGCCTACCATAAACTTGTTTGGGATGTTGGATCGTGGTTAAGTGTTTCCTCTAACCCTGTAATAAATGCTAGGATAGTTACCAAATGGGCAGGAACAATCCCGACTTTAATTTAAGACAGGTTCATATTTCGTACCACTCAGATGCTTTAGATCGCAATTCTGTAAAACATGGCTATCGGTAACTTTTTTGAGATGTTGGATGGTTGTTAAGAGTTTCTTTTAGACCGACAACAAGCAAGGATAGTTACCAAATCACTACCAACACTCTCGGATTTACTTAAGAACCGGTATGGATTTTTCACCACTCCGTTGCTTTAGATTGTAATTCTTAAAAACTTGGCTACCGCAACTCGTTTGGGAAGTTGGATCGTGGTTAAGTGTTTCCTCTTGGCCAGCAACTAGCGCAAGGATAGTTACTCAATGAGTAGCTATAATCCTCACTTTAATTTAAAACTTGTTCGGATTTCAAATAGCTCCATGCTTTAGATTGGAATTTCCCACAACTCCGGTGCTTTGTATAATTTACAGAAACTTGGGTACATAAAACGTTTTAGGAGGTTGGATCGTGGTTAAGTGTTTCCTCTAACCTAGCAATAAATGCTAGGATAGTTACCAAATGAGCAGGAACACTCCCAGATTTAATTTAAGGCAAGTTCATATTTCGTACCACTCCGATGCTTTAGATCACAATTCTGTGAAACTTGGCTACCGGCAACTTGTTCGTGGGGTTGGATGGTTGTTAAGAGTATCTTTTAGACCGACAACAAGCTAGGATAGTTACCAAATGTGTATCTACACTCTCGGATTTACTTAAGAACCGGTACGGATTTTTCACCACTACGATGCTTTAGATTACAATTCCGAAAAACTTGGCTACCGCAACTCGTTTGGGAATTTGGATCGTGGTTAAGTGTTTGCTCTTGACAGACAACTAGCGCAAGGACTTACTCAATGAGAAGCTATAATCCTGACTTTAATTTAAAACCTGTTCGGATTTCAAACAGCTTCATGCTTTAGATTACAATTTTGAGAAAGTTTGCTAACGGCAAATCGTTTAAGAGGTTGGATCATAGTTAAGTGCTTTTTTTAAACTGAAAACATGCTATGATTATTACCAAATGAGTAGCAACAGTCCAACCTTTAAGCTAAGGCCGGTTCGGATTTCCCACCACTGCGGTGCTATATATTATAATTCCCAGAAAATTCGCTGCCGTCAACTCGTTTGGGAGGTTGGATCGTGCTTAAGTATTTCTTCTATCCTAACAACAAGCGCTGGGATAATTACCAAAAGAGCAGGAACAATCCTGGCTTTTACTGATGACAGGTTCGGATTTTGAACCACTCCAATACTTTTGATCGCAATTTTGAGAACTAGGCTACCGCAACTCGTTTGGGAAGTTGGATCATGGCTAAGTGTTTCCCCTGGACCAACAACAAGCGCTAGGATAGTTACTCAATGAGGAGCTACAATCCAGGCTTTTATTTAAAACTTGTTCGGATTTCGAACCACTCCATGCTTTAGATTACAATTTGGACAAATTTTGATAATGGCAAATCGTTTGAGAAGTTGAATCGTAGTAAAAAGTTTCTTTTAGGCCGACAACAAGCTATGATTGTTACTGAATTAGTTGCAAAATACAGCCTATATGTTATGACCGGTTCGGACTTCCCACCACTCGGTGCTTTATATTATATATCCCTGTAGTTTTGCTGCCGTCAACTCGCTTTGTAGGTTGGATCGTGGTTAAGTGTTTTCTCCAGCCCAACAACAAGTGCTAGGATACTTACCAAATGAGCAGGAACACTCCCTGCTTTAATTTAAGAAAGGTCCGGATTTCGAACCACTCCGATACTTTAGATCGCAATTCAGAGAAACCTGGCTACCGGTAACTTGTTCGAGAGGTTGGTTTGTTGTTAAGAGCTTATTTTATACCGACATAAAGCAAGAATATTTACCAAATGAGTATCAGCACTCCCGGCTTTACTTTAGCACCGGTACGGATTTTTCACCACTCCGATGCTTTAGAGCTCAATTCTGAAAAAGTTGGTCATCGCAACTGATTTGGGAAGTTGGACTGTGGTTAAGTGTTTCCTCTTGACCAACAACAAGCACAAGGATAGTTACTCAATGAGTAACTATAATCCTAACTTTAATTTAAAATCTTTTCGGATTTCGAGCCACTCCATGCTTTAGATTGTAATTTTGAGAATGTTGGCCAGCGAAAAACCGTTTGAGAGGTTGGATCGTAGTAAAGATGTTCTATTAGACCGACAACAAGCTAAGATTGTTACCGAATGAGTAGCAATAATCAGACCATTAAGTTAAGAACGGTTTGGATTTCCCACCACACCGATGCTTTAGATCGCAATTTTAAAAACTAGGCTACCGCAACTCGTTTGGGAAGTTGGATCGTGGTTAAGTATTTCCACTTGACCAACAACAAGCGCTAAGATAGTTACTCAATGAGTAGCTACAATCCAGACGTTTATTTAAAACCTGTTCGAATTTCGAACCACTCCATTCTTTAGATTGCAATTTTGTGAAACTTGGATAATGGCAAATCGTTTGGGAGGTTGGATCATAGTAAAGATTTTCTTTTAGGCCCACAACAGGCTAAGATTGTTACCGAATGAGTAGCAAAAATCCAACCTATATGTTATGACCGGTTCGGATTTCCCACCATTCCGGTGCTTTATATTATAATTCCCAGATACTTTGTTGCCGTCAACTCGCTTATGAGATTGGATCGTGGTTAAGTGTTTCCTCTAGCCCAACATCAAACGCTAGGATAGTTACCAAATGAGCAGGAACACACCTGGCTTTAATTTAAGACAGGTTCAGATTTCGAACCACTCCAATACTTAAGATCGCAATTCTGAGAAACTTGGCTACCGGTAAGTTGTTCCAGAGCTTGGCTCGCGGTTAAGGGCTTATTTTATACCGACCAAAAGCTAAATTATATACCAAAAGAGTATCAACACTCCCGGCTTTACTTTAGAACGGGTACGGAATTTTCACCACTCCGATGTTTTAGATCGCAATTCTGAAAAACTTGGCTACCGCAACTGGTTTGGGAAATTAGATTGTGGTTAAGTGATTCTTCTTTACCAACAACAAGCGCTAGGGTAATTATTCAACGAGTAGCAATAATCCAGACTTTAATTAAAAACCTGTTTGGATTTTGAACCACTCCATGCTTTAGATTACAATTTTGAGAAAGTTGGCTAACGACAAATCGTTTGAGTTGTTGGATCGTAGTAAAGTGTTTATATTACTCCGACAACAAGCTAAGATTGTTACCGAATGAGTAGCAACAATCCAACCATTAAGTTAAGAACGGATCGGATTTCCGACATCTCCGGTGCTTTATATTATAATTCATAGAAACTTGCCTACCGAAAACTTATTTGGGAGGTTGGATCGTGGTTAAGTGTTTCCTCTAACCCAACAATAAATGCTAGGATAGTTACCAAATGGGCAGGAACGATCCCGACTTTAATTTATGACGGGTTCATATTTCGTTCCACACAGATGCTTTAGATCACAATTCTATGAAACTTGGCTATCGGTAACTTTTACCAGAGGTTGGATGGTTGTTAAGAGTTTCTTTTAGACCGACAACAAACTAGGACAGTTACCAAATCACTATCAACACTCCCGAATTTACTTAAGAACCGGGACGGATTTTTCACTACTCCGTTGCTTTAGATTGTAATTCTTTAAAACCTGGCTACCGCAACTCGTCTGGGAAGTTGGATCGTGGTTAAGTGTTTTCTCTTGACCAACAACAAGCGCAAGGATTGTAACTCAATGAGTAGTAACAATCCTGACTTTAATTTAAAACCTGCTCGGATTTCAAATAGCTCCATGCTTTAGATTGTAATTTGGGGAAAGTTGGCTAACGGCAAATCGTTTGAGAGGTTGGATCGCAGTAAAGAGTTTCTTTTAGACCGACAATAAGCTAAGAATGTTTTCAAATGAGTAGAAGAAATCCTACTATTAAGTTAAGGCCGGTTCGGATTTCCCACCACTCTGGTGCTTTATATTATAATTCCCAGAAACTTCGCTACCGTCAACTCGTTTGGGAGGTTGGATCATGGTTAAGTGTTTCTTCTCCAAATGAGCAGGAACACTCCTGGCTTTAACTTAAGACAGGTTTGGATTTCGAACCACTCCAATACTTTAGATCCCAATTCTGATAAACTTGGCTATCGGTAACTTATTCGAGAGGTTGGCTCGTGGTTAAGAGCTTCGTTTACACCGACAACAAGCTGGATACTTACCAAATGAGTATCAACAATCCCGTCTTTACTTAAGAATCGGTACGGATTTTTTACAACTCCGATACTTTAGATCGCAATTTTGAGAACTAGGCTACCGCAACTCGTTTGGGAAGTTGGATCGTGGTTAAGTGTTTCCCCTTGACCAGCAACAAGCGCTAGGATAGTTACTCAATGAGTAGCTACAATCCAGACTTTTATTTAAAACTTGTTCGGATTTCGAACCACTCCATGCTTTTGATTGCAATTTGGACAAACTTTGATAATGGCAAATAGTTTGAGAGGTTGGATCGCAGTAAAAAGTTTCTTTTAGTCCGAAAAAAAGCTAAGATTGTTACCGAATTAGTAGCAAAATCCAACCTATAAGTTATGACCGGTTCAGATTTCCCACCACTCGGTGATTTATATTATATATCCCTGAAGTTTCGCTGCCGTCAACTCGCTTTGTAGGTTGGATCGTGGTTAAGTGCTTTCTCTATCCCAACAACATGCGCTAGGATACTTCCCAATTGAACAGGAACACTCCCGGCTTTAATTTAAGAAAGATTCAGATATCGAACCACTCCGATACTTTAGATCGCAATTCAGAGAAACTTGGCTACCGGTAACTTGTTCGAGAGGTTGGTTTGTAGTTAAGAACTTATTTTATACCAGCAAAAAGCAAGAATATTTACCAAATGAGTATCAACACTCCCGGCTTTACTTTAGAACCGGTACGGATTTTTCACCACTCCGATGCTTTAGATCGCAATTCCGAAGAAGTTGGTTACCGCAACTGATTTGGGAAGTGGGATTGTGGTTAAGTGTTTCCTCTTGACCAATAACAAGCGCATGGATAGTTACTCAAAGAGTAGCTATAATCCTAACTTTAATTTAAAACCTGTTCGGATTTCGAACCACTCCATGCTTTAGATTGTAATTATGAGAAAGTTGGCCAACGATAAATCGTTTGAGAGGTTTGATCGTAGTAAAGAGTTTCTATTAGACCGACAACAAGCTAAGATTGTTACCGAATGAGTAGCAACAATCCAACCATTAAGTTAAGAACGGTTTGGAATTCCCACAACTCCGATGCTTTAGATCGCATTTTTGAAAACTAGGCTACCGCAACTCGTTTGGGAAGTTGGATCGTGGTTAAGTATTTCCTCTTGACCAACAACAAGCTCTAGCATAGTTACTCAATGTGTAGCTACAATCCAGACTTTTATTTAAAACCTGTTCGAATTTCGAACCACTCCATGCTTTAGATTGCAATTTGATGAAACTTGGATAATGGTAAATTGTTTGAGAGGCTGGATTCGTAGCAAAGATTTTCTTTTAGGGCGACAACAAGCTAAGATTGTTACCGAATGAGTAGCAACAATCCAATCTATAAGTTATGACCTGTTCGGATTTCCCACCACTCCGGTGCTATACATTAAATATCCCTGAAATCTCACTGCCGTCAACTCGCTTGGGAGATTGGATCGTGGTTAAGTGTTTCCTCTAGCCTAACAACAAGCTCTAGGATAGTTTCCAAATGAGTAGGAACACTCCCGGCTTTAATTTAAGTAAGGTTCGGATTTTGAACCACTCCGATACTTTAGATCGCAATTCAGAGAGGCTACCGGTAACTTGTTCTAGAGGTTGGTTCGGGGTTAAGATCTTATTTTATACCGATAAAAAGCCAGAATATTTACCAAATGATTATTAACAATCCCGGCTTTACTTTAGAACTAGTACGAATTTTTCACCACTCCGATGCTTTAGATCGCAATTCTAAAAAAGTTGGCTACCGCAACTGGTTTGGAAAGTTTGATTGTGGTTAAGGGTTTCCTCTCGACCAACAACAGGCGCAAGGATAGTTAGTCAATGAGTAGTTATAATCCTGACTTTAATTTAAAACCTGTTCGGATTTCGTACCACTTCATGTTTTAGATTACAATTTTGAGATAGTTGGCTAACCTTAAATCATACTAAACAGTTTCTATTAGACCGACAACAAGCTAAGATTGCTATCGAATGAGTAGGAACAATCTAACCATTAAGTTAAGACCGGTTGGAATTTCCCACAACTCCGGTGCTTTGTAATATAATTCACAGAAACTTGGGTACATAAAACTTGTTTGGGAGGTTGGATCGTGGTTACGTGTTTCCTCTAACCCAGCAATAAATGCTAGAATATTTACCAAATGAGCAGGAACACTCCCGGATTTAATTTAGGACAGGTTCATATTTCGTACCACTCCGATTCTTTAGATCGCAATTCTGTGAAACTTGGCTACCGGTAACTTGTTCGTGGGGTTGGATGGTATTAATAGTTTCTTTTAGACCGACAACAAGCTAGGATAGTTACCAAATGAGTATCAACACTCCCGAATTTACTTTATAACCGGTACGCATTTTTTACCACTACGATGCTTTAGATTGCAATTCTGAAAAATTGGGCTACCGCAACTAGTTTGGGATGTTGGATCATGGTTAAGTGTTTTATCTTAACAACAGCAAGCGTGAGGATAGTTATAATCCTGACTTTAATTTAAAACCTGCTCGGATTTCAAACAGCTCCAAGCTTTAGATTGCAATTTTGAGCAAGTTGGCTAACGGCAAATCGTTTGAGAGGCTGGATCGAAGTAAAGAGTTTCTTTTAGACTGAAAACAAGCTATGATTGTTACCCAATGAGTAGCAGCAATCCAACCTTTAAGTTAAGATCGGTTCGGATTTCCCACCTCTCCGATGCTATACATTATAATTCCCAGAAACTTCGCTACCCTCAACTCGTTTGGGAGGTTGGATCGTGGTTAAGTTTTTCTTCTAGCCCAACAACAAGCGCTAGGATAGTTTCCAAATGAACAGGAACACTCCTTGTTTTTATTTAAGGCATGTTCGGATTTCGAACCACTCCAATACTTTAGATCGCAATTCTGATAAACTTGGCTACCGGTAACTTGTTCGAGAGGTTGGCTCGTTGTTAAGAGCTTCTTTTATACAGATAACAAGCTAGGATAGTTAACAAATGAGTATCAACACTCCCGGCTTTACTTTAGAATCGGTACGGATTTTTGACCACTCTGATGCTTTAGATCGCAATTTGGAATACTTTGCTTCCGCAACTCGTTTAGGAAGTTGGATCGCTGTTAAGTGTAGTGTTTCCTCTTGACCAACAAGCGCTAGGATAGTTACTCAATGAGCAGCTACAATCCAGACTTTTTTTTAAAACCTGTTCGGATTTCGAACCAATCCATGCTTTAGATTGCAATTTCGAGAAACTTGGATAATGGCAAATCGTTTGAGAGGTTGGATCATAGTAAAGAGTTTCTTTTTGGCCGACAAGAAGCTTAGATTATTACCGAATGAGTAGAACAATCCAACCTCAAAGTTATGACCGGTTCGGATTTCCCACCACTCCGGAGGTTTATATTATATATCCCTTAAATTTTGCTGCCGTCAACTCGCTTGTGAGGTTGGATCGTAGTTAACTGTTTCCTCTATCCCAACAACAAGCGCTAGGATAGTTACCAAATGTGCAAGAACACTCCCGGCTTTAATTTAAGAAAGGTTCGGATTTCGAACCAGTCTGATACTTTAGATCGCAATTCAGAGAAACTTGGCTACCGGTAACTTTTTCGAGAGGTTGGTTCGTGGCTAAGAGATTATTTCATACCGACAAAAAGCATGAATATTTACCAAATGGGTATCAACACTCCCGGATTTACTTTAGAATCAGTACGGATTTTTCACCACTCCGATGCTTTAGATCGCAATTTTGAAAACTAAGCTACCGCAACTCGTTTGGGAAGTTGGATCGTGGTTAAGTGTTTCTTCTTGACCTACAACAAGCGCTAGGAAAGTTACTCAATGAGTAGCAACAATTCAGACTTTAATTTAAAACCTGTTTGGAATTTGAACCACTCCATGCTTTAGATTGCAATTTGGCGAAACTTGGATAATGGCATATCGTTTGAGAGGTTGGATCATATTAAAGAGTTTTTTTAGGCCCACAACGAGCTAAGATTATTACCGTATGAGTAGCAACAATTCAACCTATAAGTTATGACCGGTTCGGATTTCCTACCACTCCGGTGTTTTATATTATATATCCCTGACATTTCGTTGCCGTCAACTCGCTCGGGTGGTCGGATCGTGGTTAAGTGTTTCCTCTATCCAAACAACAAGCGCTAGGATATATACCAAATGAGCAGGAGCACTCTCAGCTTTAATTTAAGAAAGGTTCGGATTTCGAACCACTCTGATACTTTAAATCGCAATTCAGAGAAACTTGGCTACCGGTAACTCGTTCGAGAGGTTGGTTCGTGGTTAAGAGCGTATTGTATACTGACAAAAAACATGAATATTTACCAAATGAGTATCAACACTCCCGTCTTTACTTAAGAACCGGTGCGGATTTTTCAGCACTCCGATGCTTTAGATCGCAATTGTGAAAAAGTTGGCTACCGCAACTGGTTTGGGAAGTTGGAATGTGGTTAAGTGCTTCCTCTTGACCAACAACAAGCACAACGATAATTACTCAATGAGTAGCTATAATCCTAACTTTTTTTTAAAACCTGTTCGGATTTCGAACCACTCCATGCTTTAGATTGTTATTTTAAGAAAGTTGGCTAACGATAAATCGTTTGAGAAGTTGTAAAGAGTTTCTATTAGACCGACAGCAGGCTATGATTGTTACCGAATGAGTAGCAACAATCCAACCATTAAGTTATGAATGGTACGGATTTTCCACAACTCTGGTACTTTATATTATAATTCACAGAAACTTGGGTACAAAAAATTTGTTTGGGAAGTTGTATCGTGGTTAAGTGTTTCCTCTAACCCAATAATAAATGCTTGATAGCTACCAAATGAGCAGGAACACTCACGGCTTTAAGTTAAGGCAGGTTCGTATTTCGTACCACTCCGATGCTTTAGATCGCAATTCTATGAAACTTGGCTACCGGTAACTTGTTCGAGAGGTTGGATGGTTGTTAAGAGTTTCTTTTAGACCGACAACAAGCTATGATAATTACCAAATGTGTATCAGCACTCCCGGATTTACTTTAGAACCGGTACACATTTTTCACCACTATGATGCTTTAGATTGCAATTATGAAAAACTGGGCTACCGCAACTTGTTTGGGAAGTTGGATCGTGGTTAAGTGTTTCCTCTTGACCAACAACAAGCGCAAGGATAGTTACTCAATGAGTAGCTATAACCCTAACTTTAATTTTAAACCAGTTCGGATTTTAAACTGCTTCATGCTTTAGATCGTAATTTTGAGAATGTTGGCTAACGACAAATCGTTTGAGAGGTTGGGTCGTAGTAAAGAGTTTCTTTTAGACCGAAAATAAGCTATGATTGTTTCCAAATGAGTAGCAACAATCCAACCATTAAATTATGACCTGTTTGGATTTCCCACCACTCCGGTGCTTTATATTATAATTCTCGGAAAATTCGCTACCGTCAACTCGTTTGCGTGGTTGGATCGTGGTTTATTTTATCTTCTAACCCAACAACAAGCACTAGGATTGTTACCAAATGAGCAGGAACACTCCTGGTCTTAATTTAAGACAGGTTCGGATTTCGGACAACTCTGATACTTCAGATCGCAATTCAAAGAAACTTGGCTACCGGTAACTCGTTCGAGAGGTTGGTTCATGGTTAAGAGCTTATTTTATACTGACAAAAAGCTTGAATATTTACCAAATGAGTATCAACACTCCCGTCTTTACTTTTGAACCGGTGCGGATTTTTCAGCACTCCGATGCTTTAGATCGCAATTCTAAAAAGTTGGCTACCGCAACTAGTTTGGGAAGTTGGAATGTGGTTAAGTGCTTCCTTTTGACTAAGAACAAGCGCAAGGTTAATTACTCAATGAGCAGCTATAATCCTGACTTTTTTTTAAAACCTGTTCGGATTTCGAACTACTCCATGCTTTAGATTGCTATTTTGAGAAAGTTGGCTAATGATAAATCGTCTGAGAGGTTGTAAAGAGTTTCTATTAGACTGACAACAAGCTATGATTGTTACCGAATGAGTAGCAACAATCCAACCATGAAGTTATGAAAGGTTTGGATTTTCCACAACTCTGGTGCTTTATATTATAATTCACAGAAACTTGGGTACAAAAAACTTGTTTGGGAAGTTGTATCGTGGTTAAGTGTTTCCTATAACCCATCAATAAATGCTTGGATAGTTACCAAATGTGCAGGAACAATCCCGGCTTTAATTTAAGACAGGTTCGTATTTCGTACCACTCCGACACTTTTGATCGCAATTCTATGAAACTTGGCTACCGGTAACTTGTTAGAGAGGTTGGATGGTTGTTAAGAGTTTCTTTTAGACCGGCAATAAGCTATGATAGTTTCCAAATGAGTATCAGCACTTCCGGATTTACTTTAGAACCGGTACGCATTTTTCACCACTATGATGCTTTAGATTGCAATTCTGAAAAACTTGGCTACCGCAACTCGTTTGGGAAGTTGGATCGTGGTTAAGTGTTTCCTCTTGACCAACAGCAAGAGCAAGTATAGTTACTCAATGAGTAGCTATAATCCTGACTTTAATTTTAAACCTGTTCGGATTTCAAACTGCTTCATGCTTTAGATTGTAATTTTGAGAATGTTGGCTGACGACAAATCGTTTGTGAGGTTGGGTCGTAGTAAAGAGTTTCTTTTAGACCGAAAGCAAGCTATGATTGTTGCCAAATGAGTAGCAACAATCCAACCTTTAAATTATGACCGGTTTGGATTTCCCACCACTCCGGTGCTTTATATTATAATTCTCAGAAACTTCGCTACCGTCAACTCGTTTGCGAGGTTGGATCGTGGTTTAGTTTATCGTCTAACCCAACAACAAGCGCTAGGACTGTTACCAAATGAGCAGGAACACTCCTGGTCTTAATTGAAGATAGGTTCGGATTTCGAACCACTCCGATACTTTAGATCGCAATTCAAAGAAACTTGGCTTCCAGTAACTCGTTCGAGAGGTTGGTTCGTGGTTAAGAGCTTATTTTATACTGACAAAAAGCATGAATATTTACCAAATGAGTATCAACACTTCTTTACTTTAGAACCGGTGCAGATTTTTAAGCACTCCGATGCTTTAGATCGCAATTCTGAAAAAGTTGGCTACCGCAACTGGTTTGGGAAGTTTGAATGTGGTTAAGTGCTTTCTCCAGACCAACAACATGCGCAAGGATAATTACTCAATGAGTAACTATAATCCTGACTATTTTTTAAAACCTGTTCGGATTTCGAACCACTCCATGCTTTAGATTGCTATTTTGAGAAAGTTGGCTAACGATAAATCGTTTGCGAGGTTGTAAAGGGTTTCTATTAGACAGACAACAAGATATGATTGTTACCGAATGAGTAGCAACAATCCAACCATTAAGTTATGAACGGTTCGGATTTTCCACAACTCAGGTTCTTTATATTATAATTCACCGAAACTTGGGTATAAAAAACTTGTTTGGGAAGTTGTATCGTAGTTAAGCGTTTGCTCTAACCCAATAATAAATGCTTGGATAGTTCCCAAATGTGCAGGAACACTCCCGGCTTTAATTTAAGACAGGTTCGCATATCGTGCCACTCCGATGCTTAAGATCGCAATTCTATGAAACTTGGCTACCGGTAACTTGTTCGAGAGGTTGGATGGTTGTTAAGAGTTTCTTTTAGACCGACAACAAGCTATGATAGTTACCAAATGAGTATCAGCACTCCCGGATTTACTTTAGAACCGGTACGCAGTTTTCACCACTACGATGATTTAGATTGTAATTCTAAAAAACTTGGCTACCGCAACTAGTTTGGGAAGTTGGATCGTGGTTAAGTGATTCCACATGACCAACAACAAGCGCAAGGATAGTTACTCAATGAGTAGCTATAATCCTGACTTTAATTTTAAACCTGTTCGGATTTCAAACTGCTTCATGCTTTAGATTGTAATTTTAAGATTGTTGGCTAACGACAAATCTTTTGAGAGGTTGGGTCGCAGTAAAGAGTTTCTTTTAGACCAAAAACAAGCTATGATTGTTTCCAAATGGGTAGCAACAATCCAACCTTTAAATTAAGACCGGTTTGGATTTCCCACCACTCCGTTGCTTTATATTATAATTCTCAGAAACTTCGCTACCGTCAACTAGTTTGCGAGGTTGGATCGTGGTTTAGTTTATTTTCTAACCCAACAACAAGCGCTAGGATAGTTACTAAATGAGCAGGAACACTCCTGGTCTAAATCTAAGACAGGTTCGGATTTCGAACCACTCCGATACTTTAGATCGCAATTCAAAGAAACTTTGCTACCGGTAACTCGTTCGAGAGGTTGGTTCGTGGTTTAGAGCTTATTTTATACTGACAAAAAGCATGAATATTTACCAAATGAGTATCAACACTTCCGTCTTTACTTTAGAACTGGTGCAAATTTTTCAGCACTCCGATGCTTTAGATCGCAATTCTGAAAAAGTTGGCTACCGCAACTGGTTTGGGAAGTTGGAATATGGTTAAATGCTTCCTCTTGACCAACAACGAGCGCAAGGATAATTACTCAATGAGTAGCTATAATCCTGACTTTTTTTTAAAGCCTGTTCGGATTTTGAACTACTCCATGCTTTAGATTGCTATTTTGTGAAAATTGGCTAACGATAAATCGTTTGAGAGGTTGCAAAGAGTTTCTATTAGACCGACAACAAGCGATGATTGTTACCGAATGAGTAGCAACAATCCAACCATTAAGTTATGAACGGTTCGAATTTTCCACAACTCTGGTGTTATAATTCACAGAAACTTGGGTACAAAAAACTTGTTTGGAAAGTTGTATCGTGGTTAAGTGTTTCCTCTAACCCAACAATAAATGCTTAGATAGTTACCAAATGAGCCGGAACATTCCCGGCTTTAATTTAAGACAGGTTCGTATTTCGTACCACTCCGATCCTTTAGATCGCAATTCTATGAAACTTGGCTACCGTTAACTTGCTCGAGAGTTTGGATGGTTGTTAATAGTTTCTTTTAGACCGACAACAAGCTATGATAGTTACCAAATGAGTATCAACACTCCCGGATTTACTTTAGATCCGGTACGCATTTTTCACCACTATGATGCTTTAGATTGCAATTTTTTAAAACTTGGCTACCGCAACTAGTTTGGGAAGTTGGATCGTGGTTAAGTGCTTCCTCTTGACCAACAACAAGCGCAAGGTTAGTTTCTCAATGAGTACCTATAATCCTGACTTTAATTTTCAACCTGTTCGGATTTCAAATTGCATCATGTTTTAGATTTTAATTTTGAGAATGTTGGCTAACGACAAATCGTTTGAGAGGTTGGGTCGTAGTAAAGAGTTTCTTTTAGACCGAAAACAAGCTATGATTGTTGCCAAATGAGTAGCAATAATCCAACCTTTAAATTAAGACCAGTTTGGATTTCCACCATTCCGGTGCTTTATATTATAATTCTCGGAAACTTCGCTACCGTCAACTCGTTTGCGAGGTTGGATCGTGGTATAGTTTATCTTCTAGCCCAACAACAAGCGCAAGGATAGCTTCCAGTTCTAAAGTATAGCCTGGAGTGTTGATACTCATTTGGTAACTATCCTAGCTTTTTTTCAGTCTGAAAAAAACTCTTACCAACAATCCAACCTCTCGAACAAGTTACCGGTAGCCAAGTTTCTCAGAATTGCGAAATAAAGCATCGTAGTGGTACGAAATATGAACTTGTCTTAAATTATAGCCGGGAGTGTTCCTGCACAATTGGTAACTATTCAAGCATTTATTGCTGGGTTAGAGTAAACACTTAACCACGATCCAACCTCCCAAACAAGTTTTTGGTAGCCAAGTTTCTCTGAATTATATTATAAAGCACCGGAGTTGTGGGAAATCCCAACCGTTTTTAACTTAATGGTTGGATTGTTGCCGCTCATTCGGCAACAATCTTAGCTTGTTGTTGGCCTAATAGAAATTCTTTACTACGATCCAACCTCTCAAATGATTTGTCGTTAGCCAACATTCTCAAAATTGCAATCTAAAGCATGGAGTGGTTCAAAATCCGAACAGGTTTTAAATTTAAGTCAGGATTGTAGCTACTCATTGAGTAACTATCCTTGCGCTTGTTGTTGGTCAAGAGGAAGCACTTAACCAAGATCCAGGTTCCCAAACGAGTTGCAATAGGCATTATTTTCAGAATTGCGATCTAAAGAATTGGAGTGGTGAAAAATCCGTACCGATTCTAAAGTAAAGCCGGGGGTGTTGATACTCATTTGGTAACTATCCAAGCTTTTTGTCGGTCTAAAAGAAACTCTTAACTGCCATTCAACCTCTCGAACATGATACCGGTAGCTAAGTTTCACAGAATTGCAATCGAAAGAATCGGAGTGGTACGAAATATGAACCTGTTTTAAATTATAGCCGGGAGTGTTCCTGCTCAATTGGTAACTATCCTAGCATTTATTGTTGGGTTAGAGGAAACACTTAGCGATAATCCAACCTCCCAGACATGTTTTCGGTAGCCAAGTTTCTGTGAATTATAATATAAAGCACCGGAGTTGTGGGAAATCCGAACCGTTCTTAACTTAATGGTTGGCTTGTTGCTTCTAATTCGGTAACAATCTTAGCTTGTTGTCGGTCTAATAGAAACTCTTTACTACGATCCAACCTCTCAAACGATTTGCCGTTAGCCAACATTATCAAAATTGCAATCTAAAGCATGGAGTTGTTCGAAATCTTAACAGGTTTTAAATTTAAGTTAGGATTAAAGCTACTCATTGAGTAACTATCCTCGCGCTTGATTTTGGTCAATAGGAAACACTTAACCACGATCCAACTTCCCAAACAAGTTGCGATAGCCAAGTTTTTCAGAATTGCGATCTAAAGAATCGGAGTGGTGAAAAATCCATGCCGATTCTAAAGTAAAGCCGGGAGTGTTGATTTGGTAACTATCCAAGCTTTTTGTCGGTCTAAAAGAAACTTTTAACAACCATCCAACCTCCCGAACTTGTTACCGGTTGCCAAGTTTCACAGAATTGCAATGTAAAGCATCGGAGTGGTACGAAATATGAACCTATCTTAAATTATAGCCGGGAGTGTTCCTCCTCAATTGGTAACTATCCTAGCATTTATTGTTGGGTTAGAGGAAACACTTAAAGGGTGGTTGTGCATTTAAGACGTGTTGTTGGAAGCACTGTTGCCGTTTCCAATTACTTGTTGTTACCCCCACTCTCTTCTCTTTTGGGAAGGTTGAGTGGAGATCACCGCCATGGAGGGCCGAGGGGGCGCCTCTCCAGCTCAGAGGAACTCCGCAACATTCAGCACCCCATCGTCTTCTGATGGAGGAAAGGAATTATCTTTTTTGGAGTTCTATAACCTCTCCCAAGGAATCCAATCTACGAAGGGACAAAAGAAATCAGCTATTACTGAAGATGAATTGGGTGTTTATCGATCGATTTTTAGCATTAAGTTCCAAGCCCTGGATGCACAAGCACAAAAACTGTTTCAAGAGGTCATCAAACAGCAACAATGGCAGCAACAACCTCTAAAATCGAATGATAAAAGGCACCATTCCACCTTTAGAGATCAACAAATGGTTTGTGCTCAGGAACGAATGGAGGATTTAGCATCTTCATCATCAGTGGGTCAGACAGAGGCAGAGTCTGATGAGAGAATTGATCAGTTAATTAAAGATACTGATGCAATGATTGATAATGATAAGAGTGAGAGAACTCCTGATCTTGGTCTGACAAAGGATATTAGGAATGCTATGGCCAACTTCACCAACAGGCAAGAGGAGATTGATGAAGCTAGTTGGTTCTCAGAGCCAAGGAAGTTTTGTCTTGCTGATTTGGTGGAATGCAATTATGAGAGTTGTGACAGAGCTAGTTGTAATGTTCATTGTATTAATGGGACTCTTAAATGGGGTAAGTGCCTTAACATATGTCATAGGAGCAAGGAATCTATACTTGCTTTACCAGCTCAGCTTGACAGTACATCTAAAGGAATTAATGCCGAGGCTGTTGAAGGTACTCAATCAAACTCTACTTCTGAATTGAATTTTGGGTCTCTGAGAGTTGATTGACAACCACTTGAAGGCGAATTAAATCAGGCCAGCTCATGGGCATCACTTATGAAAGGCCCCTCTAAGAACCGAGGGCTCACAAATTTGGTTTACACACCACCTGAAGTAGTTGAAGGAAAGAAAATTCTCAATATCAGCTCTAGTGACTGAGGAAGACAACAGTGTCCATGAGCAACTACTTGTAGGCCATTTCATTGGCAGGAAATTGGCCTATAGTTTTGTCAAAGCTACTCTTTCTGCTCTTTAGACCCTGAAGGGAGAGCTAGAAATGTCTGTTAGGAGAAACCATTTCTTTTTCAAATTCTCTAACTGGGATGATAGGCAGAATGCTCTTGAGCATGGGAACCAGCACATTGCTAGCAGAATGTTCATTCTGAGAGAGTGGCACCCCTTTATTGAGTATGAACCTATTGAAGCAAAATCCTTACCTATTTAGGTTATGATTCATGATGTGCCCACTCAATGCTGGAATCAAGATGGGATTGGGAAAATTGCAAGCTTGATAGGAAGACCTATGTACACAGATAAAGCTACTGAAAGTAAAAGAAGGCCCTTTGTGAGAGTTTGTGTGGAAGTCAGGGCTACAGATGAGCTGCCTGAACAAGTGTCTACGATTGTGGATACTAACTATACTATCAACCTTGCTGCTGAATACAACTGTGTAAATTGTTTGGTCATAGTGACACTCATTGTGTTGAGTTGGAAAGGGAATATCCAGCACCAGAAGCACCCAAAGCGTCTACTACAGCAATGAACAAAACAACTCAGAAAAAAGTTTGGAGAGAGACACAAAAGGATGGTAGAGCAGTCAAAGAGATAGTAGATGCAACAAAACAGCCCCCACAAATGGCCACTGATTCTCATAATGCTTTTCAACCATTGGACCTATGCAATGAAACTGAAGCAGCTGAACCTCATACAAATATCTGAGAAGGAAGAAATTTTGACTGCTCCTCAGGGAGGAAATCTGCATCAGCCTTCACCAATGCCTGTTGGAAGTGACTATCTGGATGAGGGGTTTCAACTTTCAAAAAGTGCCCTCAAAAGGATAAGAAAGAATAAACGGATCTCTGAGAAAGAAATGAGAGAGGCAAAAGTCAGGGAACCACCATCTAAAGAGAAATATACTAGCACAGCTCGTGGGAAACCAGCTAGCTCCTCCAAACAGCCTAATCCAAAGCCTAATAGCCAGAAAGGTAGAGGGAGAGGTAATAGAAGAGGAAGCAATGTGTAGCACATCAACCTATATTTGTGGGGTTAAGTGTCTTGTCCTAGACACTTTGAACTCTACCTGGATCTATTGGAGTTGGAATCATTTTAGTGAGGCAGACAATACTTACTATCTTTCTAAGCATGAGTGGTATTGGGAAGGAACCCAGATGGGGTTCTCTAACTGTTTGGATGCCCCTAGGAGTATCTGCAAAGCTTGGGCAGATCTGGTTTTATGCTTTAGAGTGAGAGCCAACTCATCCTTGGTGAGGAAGAATGTGAGTATGCATCGTTCAACTTCAGATAACAGCCTTATGAGTGAGTGCAGTAAGGTTGTGAAGGAGCCAGTCAAATTTACACCCCAAAGTTGGTCACATGCATTAAAAATGAGTTTGCCAATTTTGCTAAAGTGTTTGTTGCTTGTACAGGTATTAGATGCCATAATTGGGAAGACCTCCTAGAACAGTTTTCTGGGAGGGATAACCTGAGTGAGAAGAGGGATCTTCATTGGTTCTTATGGGAAGACCTCCTAGAACAGTTTTCTGGGAGGAATAACATGAGTGAGTGGAGAGTTGTTCTTTGTTTCTGGTGGAAGAAGTTTTGCTCCTCCAAGAGTTGGACCATTGGATGGATGGCAAAGCATAGAAGCTGTAATGGCCACTAGAATTTGAGTGGGCTTGTCCTTCATTCCAGTTATGTCAGTATGGGATTCAATGATTTCAACTCCCCCAACAGTCACGGATTGATTGTTAAGCATGAGAGCTGTCTTGGTCACTGGAACTTGAGTGGGCTTGTCCTTCATTCCAGGTGGTCCAATATGAGCTTAAATGGTTTCAATAATCCCACAAGTCGCGGATGGTTGGTGAATCATAGTAGTTGTAATGGCCATTGGAATTTGAGTGGGCCTGGCCTTCATTCCGGGTGTCTCATTATTACCTTAAATGTGTTCACCACCACACTGTCCTCCTCGTACCTTTCCATCATCGGTTCTTGTAATGGTTTTGTTGTTACTAGGTACTCAATATGGTGTATAACCTATAAGGGTGGACATAGCTGGGCTAGGCTCCTTATCCACCTCTATAAGGTTAGAACTTTATGTGAGGCATTTCATACTTACCCCTTTTGCTGTATACATCATAGTGTCTTTAAGTATAGGTCTTTTTGAGTGGGCAAAGGGTTGCTGGGCTACGCTCATTCCTCTGTCCTACTTAATCGGCCTTATTCTTGCTTACTACACTGTGAAGGAACACAGAATGGAGATTTTTATCTACCTTCTTGCAGGTACAGACAAGGACTGGAGCAGAAGACTCTTGAGACAGTTTCTCAAGAATGCCTATATGAGGGGTAAGGAAAGTGGAGTGATTCTATCTAAGATGTAGAGGCCTAACTGCTGCTGTTGTGATGCCTCTCTTTCAGGTGGCTTCTAAGCTCGGGGGGCTTGGATAGAGGTATTATTTATTTTCTATTTACACCATGTATGATGATGAGTACATCTAAAATTAATTTTGTGTGTTGGAATATTAAGGGTGTTAATGATCCTATGAAACAAGCTAAAGTTAGAAACTGGATTAAGGTGCACCATTTAAAAAAATTTGGCCTTGTTGAGACTAAGGTAAAGCCTTGCAATAAGGACTGGATCTTAAACTCATTTTGCAAGAGCTGGGAGTCAAAGCAAAACTATGAATTCTCCTCTTCGGGTAGAATCTGGTTTTGCTGGGATTCTAGGTTTACTAAAGCCAATAATTTCTGCATATCCGAGCAAATGATTACTGCTGATCTCACACTTAATAACAACATTGAGATTAAAATTGCTGTTATATATGGTAGTACCTCCAGGACTGCTAGGAGGACCTTATGGAATGATATTGAAGACCTAGCTTTTAATGTAACTAGGCCATTAACTCTCTTGGGGGATTTTAATAATATTTTCTCTTCCCAAGAGAAAGTGGGGGGTAGACAAGTCCGGCCCTTCCAAATTGTAGACTTTATTCATTGCATTCAGAACACCAACCTTGTTGATTGCAAGTATAAGGGAAACTTTCTTACTTGGAATAACAAGAAGGTGTGGGGTAGAAGAATCGCTTGTAAACTTGATAGGGTTATGGTTAATTCCTGTTGGGTATCCTCTTTTAATAGATCTGAAGTTGAGTTTTTAAATCATGGTATCTCAGACCACAGTCCTTCTATTCTAACCATTTTTAGTTACACCAAACATGGCCGACTCCCTTTAACTTCTTTAATTCTTGGGCTGACGATCCCAAGTTTGAAGAAGTGGTGAGGGGTCATTGGAACTGTAAAAGGAAAGGTAATGCTACTTTTAGATTCACTGCTATGATGAGAGAGTTAAAGCCTATTTTAAAGGAAAATTTTGCTGCTACTAAAGTTGATATATAGATCTCTAACTCTAAACAAGTTCTTGAAGTTATACAGAATAATTTGCAAGTGGATTCCCTTAATTTGTTTCATGCTAATGCTAAAAGATCGGCGCTAGAAGTTTATACAAAGTTGATCAGATTGGATGAATCCCAGAAAAAACAAAAGTCTAGAGTTCAATGGTTAGCTCTTGGTGATCAGAACAATGCTTTTTTTCATCGATCCATGCAAAGTAGAAGATCCAGGAACAACATCACAACTATTTTCAATGAGGAAGGTAAGGAGCTTGTCAATGAGGAGGACATTGTAGCTGAGGGTATAAAGTACTTTGTGGATATCATTGGTAAGCCACATTCTGAAGGTATGCCCCCAAATTTTCTCTCTTGTCTTAATTTTTCTTGTCTTTCTGTTGATGAGAAGCATGAGATGAGCAGGGTTGTTACTAGGGATGAGATTCTTAGTGCCCTTTTTGGGATTGGAGATGATAAGGCACCAGGGGATGACTTTATAAAAGCTGTGCTTAATTTTTTTTTCGATCCTCCAAGATGCTAAAAGAGATAAATGCTACATCTATCACCTTGATTCCCAAAGTCCCTATCCCTTGTACTTTTAATTATTTTAGACCTATTGCTTGTAGTAATGTGATTTATAAATGTATATCTAAAGTCATTACTACTCGAATTAAGGTTGTGATTGATAAACTTGTGAGTCCTAATCAGTCTGCTTTTATCCAAGGAAGGAATATCCATGAGAACATCTTATTGACCCATGAAATTCTTAGGAATTACCATAGAGACAAAGGGAAAGGAAGATGTACAGCCAAGATTGACCTTAGGAAAGCCTATGACATCGTTATGTGGGAAGCTGTCATTGAAATCCTTTGGGTGGTTAACTTCCCTGAAAACATGATTGGCTGGATCTGGGAGTGTATGTCCACTCCTTCCTACTCTATCAGTCTAAATGGTACCCCTAGAGGTTACTTCCAGGGGAAGAGAGGTCTCAGGCAAGGGGATCCAATGTCCCCCTACCTTTTTGTTTTATTAATGGAAGCTTTTAACCAGAAGATGGTCAAAAATGTTTTTGAGGGAGATTATGAGCTACACCCTAACTGTGTGACACCCCAAATCTCCCATCTTTGTTTTGCCGATGATCTCATTGTGTTTATGAAAGGAACTGTAGATAATGCCTTAACATTGACTAATAATCTCAAAGACTTTAATGGTTTTGCAGGGCTGGATATTAATTGCAATAAGAGCAAACTTTTTTGTACATGAATGAGTGACTATGAGGGTGATAGTTTAAGTAATATATTTTCTAGGCTTTGAGAAGGGAATTTTTCCTGTCAAATATCTAGGATTACCACTTATTACTACTAGACTGAAAAGCTCAGATTGTATGCCTATAATTGACGCTCTATGTTCTAAGATTAAAAGTTGGAAGTGTAAGCTCCTCAGTTATGCTGGGAGACTGGTTATGGTTAAATCTGTCCTTAACAGTATGCAAGTGTATTGGTCATCTTGTTTTATGCTTCCTGTTGCAACTACTAATTTGATTATGGCTCTTTGTAGGAACTTTCTTTGGAGTGGAGAGGAGAAGAGCTGCAGATCCACCCCTATCAGCTGGGAGAGGTGTTGTTACCCGTTCAAAGAGGGAGGTCTTGGAATTAGGGACATCTCAGTGAGTAATGTTGCTGCTATCCTCAAGCATACTTGGAAAGTCATTTCTCATAAAAACTCTCTATGGGTGGACTGGATCTACACAAATCTGATTAAGAAAAGGAACTTCTGGTACCTTAAAATCCCTCAAGATGCTTCATGGTCATGGAGGAAAATCTTGCAGAGTAGAGACATTGCAGCAGGTATTGTATCTCACCTCCTGAGAATTGGAAAAGATACCAAGTTCTGGTTGGATCCTTGGCATTCCATGGGTATTCTCGAAAACCTTTTTGATCAATATCTCAAGTATGATTCTACTCTCCACCTTAATGCCACAATGGACAATGTTATCACTAATGGAGAGTGGTTTATTCCCTTTAACTCTGAATTCCTTCTGTCTGAGATCTGGGAAGGGGCAAAGCATGTGCAGATTGATGCTTATGCCCCTGATGAGATTATTTGGAGTATATCTTCTAATGGAGCTTATAACATGAAAAAAACTTATGAGTATATTAGACCAACTACGAACCCCTTAGCCTGGACTAAGCTTGTGTGGTTTCAAGGCAATATTCCTAAGCACAGCTTCATAAGCTGGATGGCTTTGCATATGGCCTTGAAAACACAAGACGAGCTTCTTAATTGGGGAGTAGTTGATTTTTCTATTTGTGCTTTATGCTACTCTGATTGTGAATCTGATGAGCATCTTTTTTGTGAATGTGAGTACTCAAAGTTCATCTGGTCTGCTCTCCTTATTAAAATGGGTTTCAGGCACCAGGTTGGATTGTGGGATGACGGAGTCAGGTGGTGTATTGACCACCTTCATAGCAGTAGCGTTGTTTCTACAATGAGAAAATTGGTGTTCAACTGCTTTTACTACCATATTTGGAAGGAGAGAAACACTAGAATGTTTGAAAGTACTGAAACTAGGGTAGAAGTTATATTGTAGCTGATTATCAATGAAGTAAAGCTCAAGTTCTCTGATTTTTGTAAGCAGATGGAAGTTTCTCCAGAAAATAGGTCCTTTTGCCATGATTGGAACTTCAATCCCCACTTCAAGCACCATGCTGAGGCCACCAATTTCTGGCCTAAACCACCTGAAGGAACCATTTGTGTGAGCACTGATGGGTCTCTTATATCCCAATGGGGCAGTTATGGAGCCATGCAAGAGATCACATGGGCATTGCAAGGTCTGCATGTACAGGTAGAGTGACTTCTCAAGACATTACAGTGCATGAGCTGCAGGGAGTTATTTTTGGTCTTCTTCTTGCTGATGCAGCCCCTGAAACTGAAGTTATCCTCAGATGTGACTCTCAGTTTGCTGTTGATATTATCCATGGGAAGTGTGAAACTCCTTGGCCAACAAGGAGTGTAGTGAGACATTTCCATAGGATTCTTGATGTCTTTGAAGAATGGGACGTCTATCATACTTACAGAGAAGTAAATAGAGCTTCTGACCATATCACAAAGCTTGCTCCCGCCTTTGGACACTTTGATCTGGATGTGAAGTGTTTTGATGTAGTTCTAAGACAGATTCTAGATGAAGATGCTGCAGGAAAATTGTACTCTAGGAAAGTGTGATTTTATTGTTACTTCTATGAAGATTGTCGTTGATTATGAGTACATGGATATGGAGTCCAAGACTGGGATGGGCTGTGGTCATCTTTGGGTTAAAGCCTTCCTCCATTTTCTGAACATTAGTGCCATAACAGATTCACTTTCTGAATCTGGAATTTCTGCCCCAATGAACATGATCAGGTATGAGGTTATCATGACTTTTGTAGCTGATTATGACCACATGGAGAGGTACTTTCAGATTGAAATGGATGATTTGTTATATTCTCAGCTTCCTTTTAAAGTATGCATCCATTTTTTGAACATAAGAGCACCTGCAGTTTCTGTGGAGACCTTTGATTCTGAATTTGCCATAACACTTTCAGTTATTGAATCTGGAATTTCTGCCCAAATGAACATAATCATGTATGAGGTTACCATGACTTTTTGTAACTAATTATGACCACATGGAGAGGTACTTTCAGATTGGAATGGATGAGTTGTTCTATTCTCAGCTTCCTTTTAAAGTTTGCCACCTTTTTCTGAACATTTCGGCACCTGCAGTTTTTGTGGAGACCTTAAAACCTGAAATTTCTGCCCCACTTCACATGCTCATGGCTACTGTATATTGTAACTTACTCGTGGACGTACCTCCTGATTGGGGCATCTTTGGTGATGTTCAAGGGCCTTTCCTTGTGGATGAAAGCCTTAAGGATCTAATCAAGGAAGATGCAGCTGGGAGGACCTATTACAAAATTGTTCCAGGTTAGTCCAGCTGGCCAATCCAGACTATATCAATTCAGAAAGTGCAAGGAGAAGACTATTGAGGTTCAGGCCATCTTATGTTTACATATTCAGAGCTTCAGCAGATTTTGGTTTGTGCATAAAATTCTATATGGTGGCTGTTTATCCATCCATTTATAGCCTTTCAACACCCCTCTATATCCCATTTTATCTATTTTCTGGGAATGCGAGAATCTGGAATTTCTGTTTGGATTGTTGAATCTGAAGTTGTTGCTTCATCAAACCTAATTATTGATGAGTTGCTTAAGCATATGCATGATTACTCAATTTCAGAGTTCAGTGAATATCCTATAACAGTTTTTGTTCATCCATTATTGTCCTTTCATTCATCCATTTGTATCCTTTTTCTGGGGTTGAAAGAAACTGAGTTTAATGCTTGAGATTGGTGAATCTGAAGTTGATGCCTTTGTAAGGAGTGTAGAATCTGAAGTTGATGTTTCATACATATATATGGTGGTTGTAACGGCTTCCGATAACAAGCCCTTATCAGTTTTCAGTGATCATGCTCTAAGGCTGAGAGAAATTGAGAACTGGAAATTCAATTCCTACTGCACAAATCAGACCAGGAGCCCCTGCGTGCAATGGGCGAGTTCAAGATGCTTCTAAAGAGTTGTTTCGAAATGGAAGCTTTAGGAGGAGTTATACTTCTGACTTACAAATGGTGGATTAAGCTTGCACATTCCCTAGGGCTTTTTGACGTAAATAACAACACTTTTGTTTATGTGCGGAGTAAAAAGGATAGTTTTATTTCAGGAAAGTGTAATTGTTGCTCGCTTTTCTTTTTGCTGCATAGGTTAATTGTTAGCCTTCCTTGTGTGGATTGAGTTTGATGGCTTTTGCCTTGGTCTGTAAATCTTTTATCTTTATATATCATGGGGGCTTGTCCCCCAGCTTGCCTTTCAAAAAAAAAAAAAAGTGGTACGAAATATGAACCTGTCTTTAATTAAAGCCGAGAGTGTTCCTGCTCATTTGGTAACTATCGTAGCATTTATTCGGTAACAATCTTAGCTTATTGTAGGTCTAATGGAAACTCTTTACAACGGTCCGACCTAAGAAACGATTTGCCGTTAGCCAGCATTCTCAAAATTGCAATCTAAAGCATGGAGTGGTTCGAAATCCGAACAGGTTTTAAATAAAAGTCAGGATTATAGCTACTCATTGAGTAGCTATCCTTGTGCTTATTTTGGTCAAGAGGAAACACTTAACCACGATTCAACTTCCCAAACGAGTTGCGATAGCCAAGTTTTTCAAAATTGGGATCTAAAGCATCGGAGTGGTGACAAATCCGTATTGGTTCTAAAGTAAAGGCCGGAGTGTTGATACTCAGTTGGTAACAATCCTAGCTTTTTTTCGGTCTAAAAAAAACTCTTAACAGCCATCCAACCTCACGAACAAGTTACTGGTAGCCAAGTTTTACAGAATTGCGATCTAAAGCATTAGAGTGGTACGAAATATGAACCTGTCTTAAATTAAAATCAGGAGTGTTCATGCTCAATTGGTAACTATTCTAGCATTTATTACTGGGTTAGAGTAAGCACTTAACCACGATCCAACCTCCCAAACAAATTTTCGGTAGCCAAGTTTCTGTGAATTATAATATAAAGCACCGGAGTTGTGGGAAATCCCAACCGTTCTAAACTTAATGGTTGGATTGTTGCTACTCATTCGGGAACAATCTTAGCTTGTCGACGATCTAATAGAAACTCTTTACTACAATCATACCTCTCAAACGATTTGCCGTTAGCCAACATTCTCAAAATTGCCATCTAAAGCATGGAGTGGTTCGAAATCCGAACGGGTTTTAAATTTAAGTATGGATTCTAGCTACGCATTGAGTAACTATCCTTGCGCTTGTTTTTGGTCAAGAGGAAACACTTAACAACGATCCAACTTCCCAAACGAGTTGCGATACCAAAGTTTTTCAGAATTGCAATTTAAAGCATCAGAGTGGTAAAAAATTTGTACCGGTTCTAAAGTAAAGCCGGGAGTGCTAATACTCATTTGGTAACTATCCAAGCTTTTTGTCGTACGAAAAGAAACTCTTAACAACCATCCAACCTCTCGAACATGTTACCGGTAGCCAAGCTACGCAGAATTGCAATCTAAAACATCGGAGTGGTACGAAATATGATAACTATTCTAGCATTTATTGTTGGGTCGGAGTAAACACTTAACCGCGATCCAACCTCCCGAAAAAGTTTTCGGTAGCCAAGATTCTGTGAATTATAATATAAAGCACCGGAGTTGTTGGATATCCGAACCGCTCTTAACTTAATAGTTGGATTGCTACTACTCTTTCGGTAACAATCTTAGCTGATTGTCGGTCTATTAGAAACTCATTACAGCGGTCCAACCTAAGAAACGATTTGCCGTTAGCCAGCATTCTCAAAATTGCAATCTAAAGCATGGAGTGGTTCAAAATCCGAACAGGTTTTAAATTTAAGTCATGTTTAAAGCTACTCATTGAGTAACTATCCTTGCGCTTGTTTTTGGTCAAGAGGAAGCGCTTAACCACGATCCAACTTCCCAAACGAGTTGCGATACCCAAGTTTTTGAGGATTGCGATCTAAAGCATCGGAGTGGTGAAAAATCCGTACCGGTTCAAAAGTAAAGCCGGGAGTGTTAATACTCATTTGGTAACTATCAAAGCATTTTTTCGGACTAAAAGAAACTCTTAATACCATCCAACCTCTCGAATATGTTACCGGTAGCCAAGCTACACAAAATTACAATCTAATGCATCGGAGCGGTACGCAATATGAACCTGTCATAAATTATAGCCGGGAGATTTCCATCAAAATTGATAACTATTCTAGCATTTATTGTTGGGTTAGAGAAAACACTTAACCGCGATCCAACCTCCCAAACAAGTTTACGGCAGCCAAGTTTCTGTGAATTATAATATAAAGCACCGGAGTTGTTGGATATCCGAACCGCTCTTAACTTAATGGTTGGATTGCTGCTACTCTTTCGGTAACAATCTTAGCTTATTGGCGGTCTAATACTCTTTACAACGGTCCAACCTAAGAAACGATTTGCCGTTAGCCAGCATTCTCAAAAATTCAATCTAAAGCATTGAGTGGTTCAAAATCCGAACATGGTTTAAATTTAAGTCGTGATTAAAGCTACTCATTGAGTAAGTATGCTTGCGCTTGTTTTTGGTCAAGAGGAAGTAATTAACCGCGATCCAACTTCCCAAACGATTTGCGATACCCAAGTTTTTGAGAATTGCGATCTAAGGCATCGGAGTGGTGAAAAATCCGTACCGGTTCCAAAGTAAAGTCGGGAGTGTTAATACTCATTTGGTAACTATCCAAGCATTTTGTCGGACTAAATGAAACTCTTAACAACCATCCAACCTCTCGAATATGTTACCGGTAGATTAGCAGCACAAAATTGCCGAAAGTTTTCGGTAGCCAAGTTTTCCTTCAAAATTGGTAACTATTCTAGCTTTTATTGCTGGGTTAGAGTAAACACTTAACCGTGATCCAACCTCCCAAACAAGTTTTCGGTAGCCAAGTTTCTTTGAATTATAATATAATGCACCGGAGTTGTGGAAAATCCGAACCGCACTTAACTTAATGGTTGGATTGTTGCTACTCATTCGGTAACAATCTTAGCTTATTGAAGGTCTAATAGAAACTCTTTACAACGGTCCGACTTAAGAAACGATTTGCCGTTAGCCAGCATTCAAAAAATTACAATCTAAAGCATGGAGTGGTTCAAAATCCGAACAGGTTTTAAATTTAAGTCATGATTAAAGCTACTCATTGAGTAACTATCCTTGCGCTTGTTTTTGGTCAAGAGGAAGTACTTAACCACGATCCAACTTCCCAAACGAGTTGCGATACCCAAGTTTTTGTGAATTGCGATCTAAAGCATCGGAGTGGTGAAAAATCCGTACCGGTTCTAAAGTAAGGCCGGGCGTGTTAATACTCGTTTTGCAACTATCCAGGCATTTTGTCGGACTAAAAGAAACTCTTAACAACCATCCGACCTCTCGAATATGTTATCGGTAGCCAAGCTACGCAAAATTGCAATCTAAAGCATCGGAGTGGTACGAAATATGAACCTGTCTTAAATTATAGCCGAAAGTTTTCCTTCAAAATTTGTAACTATTCTAGCTTTTATTTTTGGGTTAGAGTAAACACTTAACTGCGATCCAACCTCCCAAACAAGTTTTCGGTAGCCAAGTTTCTGTGAATAATAATATAAAGCCCCGGAGTTGCTGGATATCCGAACCGCTCTTAACTTAATAGTTGGATTGTTGCTACTCTTTCGGTAACAATCTTAGCTGATTGTCGGTCTAATAGAAACTCTTTACAACGGTCCAACCTAAGAAACGATTTGCCGTTAGCCAGCATTCACAAAATTGCAATCTAAAGCATGGAGTGGTTCAAAATCCGAACAGGTTTTAAATTTAAGTCATGTTTAAAGCTACTCATTGAGTAACAATCCTTGCGCTTGTTTTTGGTCAAGAGGAAGCACTTAACCACGATCCAACTTCCCAAACGAGTTGCGATACCCAAGTTTTTGAAAATTGCGATCTAAAGTATCGGAGTGGAGAAAAATCCGTACCGGTTCAAAAGTAAAGCCGGGAGTGTTAATACTCATTTGGTAACTATCCAAGCATTTTGTCGGACTAAAAGAAACTCTTAACAACCATCCAACCTATCGAATATGTTACCGGTGGCCAAGCTACACAAAATTGCAATCTAAAGCATCGGAGTGGTACGAAATATGAACCTCTCATAAATTATAGCCGGGAGATTTTCATCAAAATTGATAACTATTCTAGAATTTATTGTTGGGTTAGAGTAAACACTTAACCGGGATCCAACCTCCCGAACAAGTTTTCGGCAGCTAAGTTTCTGTGAATTATAATAAATAGCACCGGAGTTGTTGGATATCCGAACCGCTCTTAACTTAATAGTTGGATTGTTGCTACTCTTTCGGTAACAATCTTAGCTTATTGAAGGTCTAATAGAAACTCTTTACAACGGTCCAACCTAAGAAACGATTTGCCGTTAGCCAGTCTTCTCAAAATAGCAATCTAAAGCATGGAGTGGTTCAAAATCCGAACATGGTTTAAATTTAAATCATGATTAAAGCTACTCATTGAGTAAGTATCCTTGCGCTTGTTTTTGTTCAAGAGGAAGTACTTAACCACGATCCAACTTCCCAAACGAGTTGCGATACCCAAGTTTTTGAGAATTGCGATCTAAAGCATCGGAGTGGTGAAAAATCCGTACCGGTTCAAAAGTAGAGCCGGGAGTGTTAATACTCATTTGGTAACTATCCAAGCATTTTGTCGGACTAAATGAAAATCTTAACAACCATCCAACCTCTCGAATATGTTACCGGTAGCAAAGCTCCACAAAATTGTAATCTAATGCATCGGAGTGGTACGAAATATGAACCAGTCTTAAATTATAGCCGGGAGTTTTCCTTCAAAATTGGTAACTATTCTTGCATTTATTGTTGGGTTAGAGTAAACACTTAACCGCGATCCAACCTCCCAAACAAGTTTTTGGTAGCCAAGTTTCTGTGAATTATAATATAAAGCACCGGAGTTGTTGGAAATCCGAACCGCTCTTAACTTAATACTTGGATTGTTGTTACTCTTTCGGTAACATTCTTTGCTTATTGTCGGTCTAATAGAAACTCTTTACAGCGGTCCAACCAAAGAAACGATTTGCAGTTAGCCAGCATTCTCAAAATTGCAATCTAAATCATGGAGTGGTTCAAAATCCGAACATGGTTTAAATTTAAGTCGTGATTAAAGCTACTCATTGAGCAAGTATCCTTGCGCTTGTTTTTGGTCAAGAGGAAGTACTTACCCACGATCCAACTTCCCAAACGAGTTGCGATACCCAAGTTTTTGAGAATTTCGATCTAAAGCATCGGAGTGGTGTAAAATCCGTACCGGTTCTAAAGTAGAGCCGGGAGTGTTAATACTTATTTGGTAACTATCCAAGCATTTTGTCGGACTAAATGAAAATCTTAACAACCATCCAACCTCTCGAATATGTTACCGGTAGCAAAGCTCCACAAAATTGAAATCTAATGCATCGGAGTGGTACGAAATATGAACCTGTCTTAAATTATAGCCGGGAGTTTTCCTTCAAAATTGGTAACTATTCTTGCATTTATTGTTGGGTTAGAGTAAACACTTAACCGCGATCCAACCTCCCAAACAAGTTTTCGGTAGCCAAGTTTCTGTGAATTATAATATAAAGCACCGGAGTTGTTGGAAATCCGAACCGCTCTTAACTTAATGGTTGGAGTGTTGCTACTCATTCGGCAACAATCTTAGCTTATTGTCGGTCTAATAGAAACGCTTTAGAACGGTCCAACCTAAGAAACGATTTGCCGTTAGCCAGCATTCTCAAAATTGCAATCTAAAGCATGGAGTGTTTCAAAATCTGAACAACTTTTAAATTTAAGTCATGATTAAAGCTACTCATTGAGTAACTATCCTTGCGCTTGTTTTTTGTCAAGATGAAGCACTTAACCCCGATCCAACATCCCAAACGAGTTGCGATACCCAAGTTTTTGAGAATTGCGATCTAAAGCATCGGAGTGGTGAAAAATCCGTACCGGTTCTAAAGTAAGGCCGGGCGTGTTAATACTCGTTTTGTAACTATCCAGGCTTTTTGTCGGACTAAAAGAAACTCTTAACAACCATCCAGCCTCTCGAATATGTTACCGGTACTACACAAAATTGCTATCTAAAGCATCGGAGTGGTACGAAATATGAACCTGTATTAAATTATAGCCGGGAGTGTTCCTGCTCAATTGGTAACTATCCTAGTATTTATTGTTGGGTTAGAAGAAACACGAAACCACGATTCAACTAGCCAAACAAGTTTCGCTAGCAAAGTTTCTGTGAATAAAAATATAAAGCACCGGAGTTGTGGGAAATCCGAACCGCTCTTAACTTAATGGTTGGATTGTTGCTACTCAGTCGGTAACAATCTTAGCTTATTGTCGGTCTAATAGAAGCTCATTACAACAGTCCGACCTAAGAAACGATTTGTCGTAAGCCAGCATTCTCAAAATTGCAATCCAAAGCATGGAGTGGTTCAAAATCCGAACAGGTTTTAAATTTAAGTCATGTTTAAAGCTACTCATTGAGTAACTATCCTTGCGCTTGTTTTTGGTCAAGAGGAAGCACTTAACCACCATCCTACTTCCCAAATGAGTTGCGATACCCAAGTTTTTGAGAATTGCGATCTAAAGCATCGGAGTGGTGAAAAATCCGTACCGGTTCAAAATATAGCCGGGAGTGTTAATACTCATTTGTTAACTATCCATGCATTTTGTCGAACTAAAAGAAACTCTTAAACACCATCCAACCTCTCGAATATGTTACCGGTAGCCAAGCTACACAAAATTGCAATCTAAAGCATCGGAGTGGTGCGAAATATGAACCTGTCTTAAATTATAGCCAAAAGTTTTCCTTCAAAATTGGTACCTATTCTAGCTTTTATTATTGGGTTAGAGTAAACACTTAACCAGCATTCTCAAAATTGCAATCTAAAGCATGGAGTGTTTCAAAATCTGAACAGGCTTTAAATTTAAGTCATGATTAAAGCTACTCATTGAGTAACTATCCTTGAGACTGTTTTTGGTCAAAAGGAAGCAGTTAACCACGATCCAACTTCCCAAACGAGTTGCGATACCCAAATTTTTGAGAATTGCGATCTAAAGCATCAGAGTGGTGAAAAATCCGTACCGGTTCAAAAGTAAAGTCGGGAGTGTTAATACTCATTTGGTAACTATCCAACATTTTGTCGGACTAAATGAAACTCTTACCAACCATCCAACCTCTCGAATATGTTACCGGTAGCCAAGCTACACAAAATTACAATCTAAAGCATCGGAGTGATACGAAATATGAACCTGTATTAAATTATAGCCCGGAGTTTACCTGCTCAATTGGTAACTATCCTAGTATTTATTGTTGGGTTAGAGGAAACACTAAATCACGATTCAACCACCGGAAAAAGTTTCGCAAGCAAAGTTTCTGGGAATTATAATATAAAGCACCGGAGTTGTGGGAAATCCGTACCGCTCTTAACTTAATAGTTGGATTGTTGCTACTCATTCGGCAACAATCTTAGCTTATTGTCAGTCTAATAGAAACTCCTTACAACGGTCCGACCTAAGAAGTGATTTGCCGTTAGCCAGCATTCTCAAAATTGCAATCTAAAGCATGGAGTGGTTCAAAATCCGAACAGGTTTTAAATTTATGTCATGTTTAAAGCTACTCATTGAGTAACTATCCTTGCGCTAGTTATTGGTCAAGAGGAAGCACTTAACCACGATCTAACTTCCCAAACGAGTTGCGATACCCAAGTTTTTGAGAATTGAGATCTAAAGCATCGGAGTTGTAAAAAATCTTTACCGGTTCAAAAGTAAAGTCGGGAGTGTTAATACTCATTTGGTAACTATCCAAGCATTTTGTCGGACTAAATGAAACTCTTAACAACCATCCAACCTCTCGAATATGTTACCGGTAGCCAAGCTACACAAAATTACAATCTAAAGCATCGGAGTGGTATGAAATATGAACCTGTCATAAATTATAGCCGGGAGTTTTCCTTCAAAATTGGTAACTATTCTTGCATTTATTGTTGGGTTAGAGTAAACACTAAACCACGATTCAACCACCCAAACAAGTTTCGCTAGCAAAGTTTCAGTGAATTATAATATAAAGCACCGGAGTTGTGGGAAATCCGAACCGCTCTTAACTTAATGGTTGGATTGTTGCTACTCATTCGGTAACAATCTTAGCTTATTGTCGGTCAAATAGAAACTCATTACAACGGTCCGACCTAAGTAACGATTTGCCGTTAGCCAGTATTCCCAAAATTGCAATCTAAAGCATGGTGTGGTTCAAAATCCGAATAGGTTTTAAATTTAAGTCATGTTTAAAGCTACTCATTGAGTAACTATCCTTGCGCTTGTTTTTGGTCAATAGGAAGCACTTAACCACGATCCAACTTCCCCAACGAGTTGCGATACCCAAGTTTTTGAGAATTGCGATCAAAAGCATCGGAGTGGTGAAAAATCCGTACCGGCTCCAAATAAAGCCGGGAGTGTTAATACTCATTTGGTAACTATCCAAGCATTTTGTCGAACTAATAGAAACTCTTAAACCCCATCCAACCTCTCGAATATGTTACCGGTAGCCAAGCTACACAAAATTGCAATCTAAAGCATCGGAGTGGTACGAAATACGAACCTGTCTTAATTTATAGTCGGGAGTTTTCTTTCAAAATTGGTAACTATTCTAGCATTTATTGTCGGGTTAGAGTAAACACTTAACCGCGATCCAACCTCCCAAACAAGTTTTCGGTAGCCAAGTTTCTGTGAATTATAATATAAAGCACCGGAGTTGTGGGAATACGAACCGCTCTTAACTTAATGGTTGGATTGTTGCTACTCATTCGGTAACAATCTTCGCTTATTGTCGGTCTAATACTCTTTACAACGGTCCAACCTAAGAAACGATTTGCAGTTAGCCAGCATTCCCAAAATTGCAATCTAAAGCATGGAGGGTTTCAAAATCAGAACAGGCTTTTAATTTAAGTCATGATTAAAGCTACTCATTGAGTAACTATCCTTGCGACTATTTTTTGTCAAAAGGAAGTACATAACCACGATCCAACTTCCCAAACGAGTTGCGATACCCAAGTTTTTGAGAATTACGATCTAAAGCATCGGAGTGGTGAAAAATCCGTACCGGTTCTAATGTAAAGCCGGGAGTGTTAATACTCATTTTGTAACTATCCAAGCATTTTGTCAGACTAAAAGAAACTCTTAACAACCATCCAACCTCTCGAATATGTTACCGGTAGCCAAGCTACGCAAAATTGCAATCTAAAGCATCGGAGTGGTACGAAATATGAACCTGTCATAAATTATAGCCGAAAGTTTTCCTTTAAAATTAGTAACTAGTCTGGCTTTTATTTTTGGGTTAGAGTAAACACTTAACCGCGATCCAACCTCCCAAACAAGTTTTCGGTAGCCAAGTTTCTATGAATTATAATATAAAGCACCGGAGTTGTTGGATATCCGAACCGCACTTAACTTAATAGTTGGATTGTTGCTACTCTTTCGGTAACAATCTTAGCTGATTGTCGGTCTAATAGAAACTCTTTACAACGGTCCAACCTAAGAAACGATTTGCCGTTAGCCAGCATTCTCAAAATTCCAATCTAAAGCATTGAGTGGTTCAAAATCTGAATAGGTTTTAAATTTAAGTCATGTTTAAAGCTACTCATTGAGTAACTATCCTTGCGCTTGTTTTTGGTCAAGAGGAAGCACTTAACCACGATCCAATTTCCCAAACGAGTTGCGATACCCAAGTTTAGGAGAATTGCGATCTAAAGCATCGGAGTTGTGAAAAATCCGTACCTGTTCAAAAGTAAAGCCGGGAGTGTTAATACTCATTTGGTAACTATCCAAGCATTTTGTCTGACTAAAAAACTCTTAACAACCATCCAATCTCTCGAATATGTTACCGGTAGACAAGCTACACAAAATTGCAATCTAAAGAATCGAAGTGGTACGAAATATGAACCTGTCTTAAATTATAGCCGGGAGTTTTCCTTCTAAATTGGTAACTATTCTAGCATTTATTGTTGGGTTAGAGTAAACACTTAACTGCAATCCAACCTCCCAAACAAGTTATCGGTAGCCTAGTTTCTGTGAATTATAATATAAAGCACAGGAGTTGTGGGAAATCCGAGCCGTTCTTAACTTAATGGTTGGATTGGTGCTACTCATTCGGTAACAATCTTAGCTTATTGTCGGCCTAATAGAAACTCTTTACAACGGTCCCACCTTAGAAACGATTTGCCGTTAGCCAGCATTCTCAAAATTGCAATTTAAAGAATGGAGTGCTTCAAAATCTGAACAGCTTTTAAATTTAAGTCATGATTAAAGCTCCTCATTGAGTAACTATCCTTGCGACTGTTTTTGGCCAAAAGGAAGCACTTAACCACTATCCAACTTCCCAAACGAGTTGCGATACCCAAGTTCATGAGAATTGCAATCAAAAGCATCGGAGTGTTGGAAAATTTGTACCGGTTCTAAAGTAAAGCCGGGAGTGTTAATACTCATTTTGTAAGTATCCAAGCATTTTGTCGGGCTAAAAGAAACTCTTAACAACCATCCAACCTCTCCAATATGTTACCGGTAGCCAAGCTACGCAAAATTGCAATCTAAAGCATCGGAGTGGTACGAAATATAAACCTGTCTTAAATTATAGCCGAAAGTTTTCCTTCAATATTGGTAACTATTCTAGCTTTTATTTTTGGGTTAGAGTAACACTTAACCTCGATCCAACCTCCCAAACTAGTTTTCGGATGCCAAGTTTCTGTGAATTTTAATATAAGGCACTGGAGTTGTTGGATATCCGAACCGCTCTTAACTTAATGGTTGGATTGATGCTACAATTTTGGTAACAATCTTAGCTGATTGTCGGTCTAATAGAAACTCTTTACAACGGTCCAACCAAAGAAACGATTTGCCGTTAGCCAGCATTCTCAAAATTCCAATCCAAACAATGGAGTGGTTCAAAATCCGAACAGGTTTTAAATTTTAGTCATGTTTAAAGCAACTCATTGAGTAACTATTCTTGCGCTTGTTTTTGGTAGAGAGGAAGCACTAAACCACGATCCAACTTCCCAAACGAGTTGCGATACCCAAGTTTTTGAGAATTGCGATCTAAAGCATCGGAGTGTTGAAAAATATGTACCGGTTCTAAAGTAAAGCCGGGAGTGTTAATACTCATTTTGTAACTATCCAAGCATTTTGACGGACTTACGTAAAGAAACTTGCTTGAACAATGCAATCGAACCGTCTCGAATATGCTTACGCGGTGAGCCTGCTACCAAAATTGACAATCTAAATAGTCATCCGACGTATGTACGAATTGATCTGTCTTAAAATTATCGTCCGTGGAGTTTTCTCTTCAAATTTGTAACTATCGACCTATCCCCGCATTTATTGTTGGGCTTAGAGTAAAGCACTTAACCGTCTATCCAACCACCCAACCATGTTTCGGTATCCTAAGTTTCTTCTGTGGACCAATTTTTAAATTATAATATAAAGCCCGAGGTTGTGGGAAATTATCCGAACACGCTCTTAAGCGTAATGGTTTGTTTGGTTTACTTACTGCTACCTGTCGGTCACCAATCTTAGCTTTTGTCGGTCAAAATTAGAAACTCTCCTTACGAACGTCGCAACCTAAAAACAATTTTGCCGTTAGCCAGCATTCTCAAAATGTTCTAATCCTAAAAGCCTGGATTGTTTCAAAATCTGAACAGGTTTAGAAATTTTAGTCATGATTAAAGCTACTCATTGATTAACAATTCGTCTTGGGCGCCTTGTTTTTTGGTCAGAGGAAGCACTTAACTCACGATCCAACATTCCAAACGGTTGGCGATGCGCATTTGTGAGAATTGCGATCTAATGAATCGGAGTGTCAAAATCGCGTACCGTTCAAAAAGTAAGTCGGGAAGTTTTTTACTGCATTTGGTAACTCTCCAAACATTTGTCGGACACAAAATGAACGCTTAACAACCATCCAACCGCTCGAATATGTTACCGGTAGCCAAGCTTCACAAAATAGCAATTCTATAAGCATCGGAGTGGTAGGGTCGCAATATAACCCTAGTATAAAATATAGCCGGGAGTGTCTGCATCATTATTAACTATCTCTAATATTTATTGCTGTGGTTATGAGGAAACACTACAAACCACTATTCTAACCTCCCAAAACAAGTTTCGCAATGCAAAGATCCTGTGCATTAAATTACAGCACCGGAGTTGTGTGAAATCCCGAAACGTGCGCTCGTAACTTAATGTTGGATTGTTGCTACTCATTCGGTAACAATCTACTTATTGTCGGCTCTAATAGAAACTCATTACAAGGTGCGACCTAAGTAAAACTATTTTGTCTGTTAAGCCAGGCATTCTCAAAATTGTCAATCTAAAGCATGGGTTGTTCAAAATCCGAACAGGTTTTAAATTTAAGTCATGTTTAAAGCTAGCTCATTGAGTTAACTGATTAGCTGCGCTTGTGCTTTGTCACGAGGAAGGACTTTAAACCACTATCAATTTCCCAACGAGTTGCGATACCCAAGTTTTTGAGGATTGTCATCTAAAGCGATCGAGTGGTGAAACTGCCGTAACCGTATCAAAGTAAAGCCCGGCTAGTGTTAATACTCCTTTGGTAACTATCCAAGCATTTTTTCGGACTAAATGAAACTCTTAACACATCATCCAACCTCTCGAATATGTCACCGGTAGCCAAAGCCTAAACAACAAAATTTCTAATCTAATACCCCCCCCCCCCCCCCAACCCCCATTCACCCACCATCCCCCCACCATCCCCCCCATTCCCAATTAATCCTCCCCCCCCCCATTTATTTCGGAGTGGTAACAAATATGAACGCCTGTCGTAATTATATCCAGGAGATTTCCTTCAAAATTGGTAACTTATTCAAGGCATTTTTTGTTGCGTGTAGGAGTGACACTGAACGCCGCGATGCGCAACCTTCCGCAAACAAGTTTTCAGTACCAAGTTTCTGTGAATTATAATATATAAGGCACCGAGTATGTTGAAATCCGAACCGCACTTAACTTAATGTTGGAATTGTTGGCTACTCATGCGGGTAACAATCGTCGCTTATGTCTGCCGCTCTTTACAAAGGTCCAACTCTAAGAAACGAGTGGCCGTTGCCCGGCATTCTCAAAATTGCAATCTAAAGGCATGGAGTGTTTCAAAAATCTGAACATTTTTAATTTAAGTCATGATTAAAGCTACACATTAGTAACTATCCTTGGGACTGGTTTTTTGGTCAAAAGATGGTAAGCACTTTATACCCGCGATTCCACACTTCTCCACACGAGTTACGATACTGCGCCAAGTTTTTTTGGCGAATTGAGATCTAAGGCATCGGAGTGGGAAAAATCCGTACTGGTTCTAAATAACGGACGGTGGAGAGTGTTGAATACTAATTTTGTAACTATCCAAGCATTTTGCGGACTGAAAGAAACTCTTAACAAATCTTGCCAACCTCTCGAATATGTTACGCGGGAGCCATGCTACAAACAATTGGCAATCTACAGCTCAGTATCGGAGTGGTACGAAAATTATGACGCTATCTTAATTAGACGCCGTGGGTTTTGGATCGTTTGAGAAAGTTTCCTTCTAATTGGTACATTCTAGGCATTAATTGTTGAGTGAGTAAACACTTAACGCGCCCCGATCCCATCCTCTCCAAAAAGTTTTAGGTATGGCCAAGTTTTACTGTGAATTATAATATAAAGCCGGCCGGAGTTTGGAACTCCGAATCGCCTCGTTACTTGATGGTTGGAATTGTTCTACTTGCATAAATCTTAACAGAATCTTAGCTTATTGTACGGTGTCTAATATAAACTCTTTACAACTGTCGCACACCTAAGAAAAAATTTGCCGTCAGCTCAGCATTCTCAACATTGCAATCTAAATCCGGGTGTTTTTAAATTTACCAGGTTTTCAATTTAAGTCATTATTAAAGCTACTCATTGAGTACTATCCTTGCGCATGTTTTTGAGGGCAAGAGGATGCACGTACCACTGATCCAACATTCCAACCGGAGTTTGCGTATAACCAAGTTTGGAGAATTGCGATCTAATCATACGAATGGTCAAAAATGCCGTAGCTCAAGTTCAAAAGTAAAGTCGGGAGTGTTAATACAATTTGGTACAACTATCGCAAGGCTTTTGTCGGACAAATGCAACTCTTAACAACCATCCAACCTCTCGAATATTGTTACCGGTATCCTAGAGCTACACAAAATTACACGATCTAAAGCATCTGAGTGTACTCAATATGAACTGTATTAAAATTAGGCCGGGATGTTCTTGGCTCAATTATAACCTATCCTCATATTATTGCGGGTTATGAGGAAACACTCACAACCATCGGATTCAAGCCACCCATAACAAGTTTGCGGCTTAGCAAAGATCCTTTGAATATAATATAAAGCACCCGGAGTTGATGTCGAAATCCGAACCGCTTTCTAACTAATGTTGGAATTGTTGCTACTCATTCGGTAACAATCTTAACTTCTTGTCGGTCTAATAGGAAACTCATTACAACGCATCCGACGCTGAAAAGAACGATTTGGCCGTTAGCCCCAGCATTCTCAAAATTGCAATCTAAAGCATGGAGCTGGTTGCAAAATCCAACATGGGTTTTAAATTTAAGTGCATGTTAAAGAAAGCGACTCATGAGTAACTATCACTTGCGCTTGCTTTTGTGTGGCAAGAGAAGCGACGTAACCACGATCCAATTTCCCCAAACGAGTTGGGGGGGCACCCCCCCCGATAGCGCGCAAGTTTTTGAGGATTAGCGATCTTAAACATCGAGTGGTGAAACTCCGTACGGTTTCATAAGTAAGCGCGGGAGTGTT
>JACGCM010001223.1:0-22340 GCA_014058105.1 Kingdonia uniflora | reverse complement strand
TCGGCTTGCAAGGTTGTACTTACTGTGGTAACGGAGTACGTTTAGTGATATGGAAAGGACTACAGTTTTGTAGTGTTTACTGAAGTTCTTGGCTATCGAGATGACAATGGTTAATTTCATCATTGATTGAAAGGCAAAATACGTCTTCACGCATGGAAAAGAGAGCAAATAGCAAAAAGGCTTGAGCTTTACAAAGATGCTAGAGATGAGATCGACTCCGTGGCATGGAATGAGGACATCAGCAACTATCCGAAAAATGCGTCACACGCATTCGAAGCTACACAACAAGATCTTCATTTATCACATTCTTTTTGTACTAAAAATTACGAGAGAAGAAGAAAGAAAAAGACCTTCATGCAATTAGAGATTTAAGGAGTTGAAGTTACAATTTTTTCCTTTTCCTGTCTGTGGCTTTATTTGGCCTTCCATGTAGTTCGTAATGGAACGAAGTCACTTAAATGGATTTATTGTTCTTGACATGGATATTTTTCCTTGTTCGAATCTAGTTAATTTTGATTGGTATAGATTTTGGCAACACTGCAGAAGATGGAAGTGCATTCCTTTTTCCTTCTTTTGGCTAGGCAAGCGGATCATATATAAATAATATCAAAACTAAAATTACATTTTAACTTAAATCTTTCCCCTAGCATCTTCCTCTATCATCAAAGTGATCTCAAGGACCAAGAAGCAAGGGGCTAAGGGCTAAGGCTACCTCTGAAATAGTACAAGCCCAGGCTCTCATGTAGTCCATAAAGCAGAGTGAATTGCTACCTGAATGTTAGTTCTCCCGCTTTTAATGCAGGTTCTATTCCATCTCTTATCTTACCCTTAATCGTTACCGTCCACTTCTTAGCGAAATTCCTGACAGCTTCTGGTCCTTGTGATTTATAAGAGGCAGAATGTTTCTATATCTTTCTTTTCCACTATTGATGTAAGAGAAATGGATCACAGCTTCCAACTATTTTGCTGAGATGAAAACCTTTGTACGGGCCCAGATTTTCTTGCATCTGAGACATTTCAGAACACGTCTGCTTTGCAGATGATTGCCGAGCTTATAACAGATAAGAAACAATAGGGCCTCAAGACTAAAGCGTGCTCAACTTAAAAAGAAGTGAGTTTAGAAGAATATCGAGTGATCATTTAACTCCCGTATTAGGCCACAAAACCAATTTCAATTTGGACCAAGGCAGCGATCATGCAGAAGTAACAATTAAAATAACCTTGAAAGAATACAGCTGTGATATCTTGCTATTAGTAATAAAGAAAAAAAAAATAGACAAGAAAACTGGAGATGACAGACTCCTACTCCGTGTTTAAAACAAATCAGATGTACTTCGCTTTACAATATACCCAAAACTAGATATGCATTCACAAGAGCTAGCTTCAGAAATGATTCTTACATGATCCTCTGTAACAAGCATATCCATATTGTTAGTCATACAAAGAAAATATATCAAACTGTTGTCTTCTCTGAGTTACATGCACCATCTTGAACTCAACTGTTTTCTTTTTGTCTTGAACTTGAGATCATCATACAGTTGCAGCACTTCTGCAGAATACTGTCTGACTACCCACGAAACTGAACCAAACATAGGCATTTTGAACCAGTTTACCATCACAATAGAATCCGCTTTTACCATTAAAAGCCACCACTGTGGAAATTGGAGCCATGTCTACTTTGCAATCTCACTCTCAACAAACAGGTGGTCCAGACAGATTCTACAATTAAGTTAACAAAATGCCATAATTAGATGCCAAAGGTATTCCGCTTCTATGCAACATGGACTCAACAGCCACTGCATTCTTTCGTAATCTCTACACAAGAATCTGTATTTCAGAAGAAATGTCATTAAACCGAATCCACCATAAATTATTATAAGCAAAGAACAATACAGGTTTAGTACTTTATATGACAGAGTAGAGTGGAACCTGAAATAAAATGAATCACAAGTCCGAGTCTGATCTACTCGCCAAGCACAGCTCATGAAGTTCATTAAGTATCCACTCCTCGCTAGTTTGCCCGCCCAAGACCAGGGCCCTAGTTCCACCAACAACGCACGTACTATGACCCCAAGCAAACATGGGTGGATGACCTGGAGCATTCAGAATCCTCCATGAGGGCTTTTCCTCGGAAGGATCCAGAAGGTAAAGTTTAGAAGGAGAGTGCAGACCGGCTACGGATCCGCCAAATATGATAATCCTCCCACAAGGCATACTTACTGCCACATGGTCAAGTCTTGGTGGAGGAACCACTGCGCTCTGGTTATTACTACATCCTATTGCCTCCATTGAGGCTTGTCGTCCTCCAAATCAATCGTGTAAGAGTCACTTGATCTTAACCGTAATGGACCACTCTTTGCAAGTCCGCCAAAAAGAAGAATCTTTGTCTTCCCATAAACTGAGAGAGTGTGTCCCAATCTGGAAGGTAACGATGAAGATGCAAGAGTCTCTATCTCCCTCCATATTGGCTTCTCCTTGGTCAGATCAAGTAGACATGTATCGTTAAGAAGTACACCAGCATCGGTGCATCCACCTGATATCACTAATTTTGAGCCTTTTATCGTGCACGAGCTATGCCAAGATCTTGGGAGAGGAGGAGCTCCACCAAAGACTTCTTTCCATGTTGGCATTTTTGCATCCAAGTCTAATATGAATACATCATTTAGCACACCGTTCCTCCCACAGCCCCCAAATACTACCAGAGAAGACTCACTCAAGCACGAGAGTGTGTGGCCCCATCGCCCTGGTGGAGACAGGGATACACTCAATTTTTGCCACTTTGGATTCAGCGTATCCAAGTTAAGAACAAATGTGTCATTTAGTGGCTGCATGTTAACTCCTTCCCCTCCAAAAAGAACGAGTCGATTACCTGCCGCACAAGCACGGAAATTGCAACGTGAAGGCTCAACAACTCCTCCAACTACCAGGTTCTTCCAGCAAACTGCTTCGAGTGTGGTAAGCTCTCTGGCTATACGACCCCACCCTAATTTCTTCGTCATCAGTTCCAACACACCTGTCACTTCTCTTCCCCATGCATTCTGGCATACCATCTTTCTCAAGTGCTCATTTTTTGTTAGTTGACGAATCCGTCTGCAGACAGACCCAATGGATGCTACATCCCTCGGCATCAAATGGGACAAAATGTTATGGGCTAAAACTTCATCAGGAAGAAGAAGGATTCCACATGAATCGAGCTGTGGGTTGTTTAGTGCTCGTTTATTCATGGGGAAATTCCTTTCACAATGGTCCTGCTGTTGGAGTGAAATCTGTTTGTAGACTGGATACGATATAGTGTTGATGTCTCTCTTTGCTTCAGAAAATGATTGAATTCCTATAACGTGCGTTGCAATGCCATCATCGTCTAATATTGGAACTAGCCTCAACCTGTTTACTAAAGGAGTACCATCCTTCCTGAAGTTAAGAAGCTCACCTTCGAATTCTACTCCTTCCTCGAGACATCTTCGAATCTCTGAGACAACAACTGGATCCACCAAAGGATGCCGCCTTTTCGCTCTAGGATCTCTATACTGTAAGAACCGACTGAAAAGAAAATGGCTCTAAATTAAATTTCTGCATGCCAAATTTCATTATGCAGATTAGATACATCAGAACAGTTTAAAAAAAAATCTGCATTGGGGATTGAGTAATGGTTACAAATAAAGTAATAAACATGTTAATGAGATGAAGAATTAAATTTTACAAGAGACAATACGGAATTTACAAAATAGTTGATAGAATCAACAGTTCAAAATCAAGAATTTTCAAATCCTATGTTCGCACTAAAGAAACAAGATTGCACAATAAGTCAATACATCGTATTTCGTGGAAGAATAATGGTCTAGTAGAAAATGAGACAGCTTGTTCCCAGTTAGGGGGGACTGCTCGACAAATTGAGCGTTTTAGATTACTGATGAGTTCAGTCTTGGGTGTAATCTTTATGTAACTTAGTGTGGCATGTTGCTGGAAGATTGAAAGAGTTGTCCAGTTTAAACAGAAACGACTAGCATTTAATTAAACAGAAATCTCCTATTGGATCTCGCACACAGAATTCTTATGATTAACTTGTGTCAAACTACTACAATGAGAGGCCTAAAGCTAAATACCTGGAAACTATAGCTGTAAGAGCATCTCCTAAAGTACGTGACTGACTTGGATGAAAAAAAGTCAAATTCAAGTCAGTCAGACTCTATTTCCTCCAACAGTACCTGACTTGGATCTCTATTAGGCGCCTAACACTTGAGCGCCTGTTATGTTTTTAAACAGTCGCCTAAGAGCCCAAATTATTTTTAAGCAGGCCCTAATTTAAAAAAAGATAACTTAGGCGCCTATTTAAAAATATAACAGGCGCCCAATCGCAACATTAAATTCCAAGGTAGTGAGGCACTTTAGGAGATGCTCTAACTTGAACAACTAGTTGATTAAGACTATGATATTTTTGTAACCAGCCACCTCTAGACATGCTATGACACCATATACGGCGATGAATCTAAATTTACACAAAATTGAAATAATATAGTAAAATTTCATCCAAAAATTCAACTAATAAATCAAGCATTAGTTCCTTTAGGGGTAGCTCTAAAGGACATACAGGGGAAGGCCAAAAATGTCTCACCTTAGCAACATTCCTAGAGAAGAATATTCTCTCTCTCTCTCTCTCATGAGCAAACTTTTCATCCCAATTAAAATTAGAACTTTCATTTACTTTTTTATTCCAATTTTAGTTTAATAGATTTGAGTTCAGATGTTCAGCCGTTGGTAGTTCTCCTTGAGACCAACACAAAGACATCCATGTTGAAGAATTTCAAAATGGTGTGGGCTTTGACTTTTTTTTCATGACACTCATTACAAAACTACTTCATGAGAACCACATAGAAATGATCTGAAGGTTAGTTTATTTTTAGATTTGATGCACTCACCATGGAATCGTCCACAATTTATTTTTTCCACATTCAGATATTTATAAGAATCACACTGTAATTCTGATGTGACATGAAGAGATATTTGCATAAGACGATTTTTTCTACATAATGGTCCAAAAGACCCGGCTTGCTAGAAAAAGAAAAAAAAAATGATCTGCGTTTTGAGAAAGATAATATCCAAAAAGAATATGCCTTTTGGTTATTTTCATATGGGCCAAAGGATGTTATTACCTACCTGTACATGGACATGCCCTATTAAATGAAAATAATCAGTTCTAGACTTTGTATTGTGCTTAATATGGCAAAGGAAAACTATTTTCTATCAAAAATCTATTTTCTCTCGCTAGGCTTGCTTTCTTAAGCATCTGTAGTCGACTCTCTATATTTGTTTAAAGTCAAATTTGGAGAGCCAAATCTCTCTAAAACACCTATCTGACTCTCCAAATTAAAGTCAAATTGGGTATCAAATTTGACTATTTTTTTCATTCTTCAAACCAAAATTAATGTTTACGTGGCAATCAAATTTGGTTAAAACTAAAACAAAATCTACCCAAAAATTAAGGATTTTATGGAAAAGTTGGCATGTGACATTTGACGATTACTTTTTGAGGAGTCCAATGTAGTGAAAAAAACTATTTGACATTTATTAGCGCCAAATTTGGTGGCTAGTATTTGAGGAGTAGACTACAGAAGCTCCAGTTTCCTCTCTAGACTCACTCTACACAACTTAGTGCTGGAAATCAAATTTTCTAAAGATGAAAAATGATTTTCCCAGGAATAAGCTTTTCTGGAAAATAATTTTGAGGAAAGAAAAAAAGCAACTTCCCAACTAGGTTTTCCTCCAACTTGAACCAAATGTGAAGAAGTAGAATACTTAATTTCCTTCCCCACACTGTTCATTAGAAAAAAAAAATCAATCCAACTTGAATTGCTGATGTCCAACAACCATTGCCCCTGATAAAAATAACTAATCAACTTATGTAAATATGCAATGTTAGGCATCATTCAAACAAGACATACCCTTTTATTTGCAACAAAGAAAAGTTGAATACTGACCAGTTTTTGCCAATAACTTCATGAGCTTTGAAACCAGTCGATGTTTCGAAGACAGTATTGACATAGATGATTGGGAAATCTGTTTCAAAAGCATCAGAGACCACAATAGCTGATGGTGTTCCTGGACTAGGATAGTTCAACCCTGACATTACACTTATCTCACTCTTCTCGTGTTGCTCTTCTTCCATCTCTCTCTCAAAGCAAATAAAGATATTTCTCTCTCTTTTGGTATAAACTATGAAATGGGAGGAGATGAAATGAGATGAGATGGAGATTATGTATGTGTGACAAAGTGTGGTGGTGGCCATGTGTAATTCAAGAAGATGATATTTTTTTTGAAGAGAATAAATATCTTTGTCGACCCATCCAATCAAATATCGGCCACGTAGCCTCACTTCACTTACCACTTTTGAATGGAAGGCTAGAGAATATATATCAGATATTTTCGTTTGTGTTTTTGGAACTTTGTGGGAGAGAAGATAATTGAGAAAATATCTCCAGTGGCCAAAGAATATGTTTAATGGGCTTATAAAGTTCGAGTTGAGAAAGAGGGGGATAGGGAAGGCGAAAACAAAATCGAGCGTAGGGGTCTAAAGTAGTACTTTATAAGAGGTTCATTAGAATGGAATCTGAACAACATATAGGAAGGGAAAGATAGTAGAATGAATTTTTTTAGGCGGCTAGAATGATAAGACTGCAACTTGACCAACTTAAAACTTCAGATTGAGCATGACGCTTACCTTGAAAATACTACTGTCACCTGCTATTTGTTGAGTTACGGCTCAACCATGAGATATTAAATGAACTGTGGCAGATTGAAATTGGGAATCTAAACTCTCCTTTCTCCAAACTTTAATTTAAACTCTTTCTCCTCCCCAAACCCTGAATAATTTTTTTTTCTCTACACTAATCATTTCTTAAATTAGAAATCCCCACTCAATTTCTACCTCACCTAATTGGTCTTTTCTGATGATGATGGCCAAAGAGCCAAATCTCCTTTCTTTTTCTGCAATAGTTTGCCTGAGTAAACTGAAATCCTCAGATTGATGTTAATTTTTTAGGCTTCCCCGATTAATGTTGCAAGAATCATTTAACGTCCTCTAATTTACGTTGGTGGAGTGAAATGATATTGTGTGATTTATGTCGTGTAGAACATTAATCCACTTCGATTATTTTGTAGACTTGAATCTCTTCAAATATTGTTTACCGATGCGACCAATCTATATAACAATATAATTCCCCACGCTTCTGTAGAATCGATTGTGGTACTACCACGTCACCTTTTCTGGAATTATAATGTTTTACCACATAAGCTTTTCTCAATTCATAATAATTTGCCACGTAAACACGTTTCGCGAGTCGAATCGCTTAAGAGGAAACGTATTCTTCTATATTTTTCTCTCTCTTCTCTGTAATCTAAAAGACAGAGTTTTGCTTCAGTCGCATCTCTTCGGTTCTCTATAATCGCAAACTGCAAGTTTCACTGTAATCTGTAACATTGGATGACCTCCAATGGTATATATCTTTCTCTCCCTAATAGTATCTCCAACAACATAGTATACTGTTACACTTTTCACATACTTTTGCAAAAACTCCTTCCAACAAGAGTATGGTGTTCAACATACTCACCCCCATACCCCTCCAAAGTATGCGAATCCAGAACTTGGAGAGTGGTATGTGCATACTACTTTTGTGGATCCCTACAACTATTTCTTCTCTTACTTTCTTTTCTCTCTCTAATAAAAGAATATTATGGGTCCCAATTTTTAATAAAAATTTCCTCTCTCTCCTAAAATAACATTGTGGGACACAATTTTAATATAAAAAAACTGAATTTGGAAATAAATCTGTTGGAGCAAAGTGGTATGCTATTCCGTATACTAGTATCTAAAACTGAAATAGCATACCGTCTCTGTTGGAGATGCTTTGAGAAATTTATGGATCCTCTCGCTCCCTCTATTATCCATTGGATTATCTCTGAAAGGTATGCCAATTTGCTTAGATTTTTCCTGCAATATCAATAGGTTTATTTCTCCTCTGATAAAAATCATCTTCGACTGCAACTTCTTCAATAGTTTCTCCCTTTCTCCTGATCCGTCTCTGTAAGAAAAAATTGATCATCTCTCTTTGTTGTTGTGCACATATGAAGTCAATCCACCATATATTGCATTTTTAAAATTCATTGCAACCAAAAGAAAAAAGAAACTAGATTAAGCAAATTCTTCTTTAAGGAAATTTTTTTCTCTCTCTCTGATACCTTACATTCATCTCTATGTTATTTTGATAATAACTTTCCTTTGTTTCTTTGAAGGTTTTTTAATAGGAGGTTTAATGCTAGAATCACTATTTTTTTGACAATTAGGAAGGAGTTCCAAAATTACCTTAATGATTTATTCTTTCTTAACGATGAGTTTATTTTTGTTGGTGCAGAAGTTGATTCCTCAATATGTTCTTCAAAGCCACAAGTTTTATCTTTTATTCCTTCCCCATCAATTAAAGTGCTATGTTGATGTTAAATACGTACTATAAATTGGGTTCTCGCTAATGTTTAAAATTGGGTTCTCTATCCCCAACCTTCAACTATGTTTTGAAGTATCCCCAGATATGTTTCTCATAAATCTTTATTTTCTTTTTTTAAAATACTAATAATAATTAGATTTCTCCGTGTTTGATTCTACCTACCAGAGGTAATTTAGATTTTCCAATTTCTTAGCACGTATGGTTACTAATGTCGTAGTTGTAGAACATTTGTAATCTGTGATCAAAGGTAGAACAATGTTAGTAATCTCTTTGTAATCTATGATAATTGGAAAAGTAAATGATGTCAACAAGGAATAGTTGAGGAGAAATAAACAACTTGAGGCATTGTTATGGGGCAAAGTTCGTTAGAAGAGAAATAAAATGAAGATGAGTTGGTATTAATTTGGGTGGCGTATATTCTACAAGTTTATTCAAATTTTGAAGAATAAATACTTTTGAAGCACAAGCCCCCCACCCCCCCCCCCCCCCCCCCCCAATGGAAGATGAAGAAAATATTGTTTCTTGCTATTATGTTGTCTCTATCAATTTCCTTAGAATACAATAAATCAAAAGAGAGTACTATTATAAATAAAGATAAATCCACTACCATCACTAAATTATATTAAATCCTTAACTCAAATGGTTGATTGCTTAATAGGTTGTAAATTTAATAATACGGACTTTTTCTGTAATTTTATCCTATCAAACATTTTGGGAAACAACTGCGTATGGCGGATTCAGTGGCAACTTATGGAGTAAACGGTTTACATAATGAATAGATGCTCTGATCTTATCAAGGTTACCTAATCCATATGTGGATTTAACTGATGAAGTTATAAATTGTAATGTATGTTTGGTTATGCCATGAATGGTCCTATGATTCATATAAAGATTTGTAGTGCTTATACATTTAGGCCCACAAAATACGAGGCTTTATCTTTTTTCGTATTTCTACGTACAATTTTTTGTCATATTATTTTGTCTACTTTATTTTATTTTACTTTTTTCTAATATATTTTTTCTCTATTGTAGTGATAAATGGGAGATCCAATATGATTGACGAGAAGGTTATGTATGAAGAAATCTGATTAAAATTCACGACTTGCCACAAACTGTTGCATTGAGTCCATTGTGTCCTTATTGGCAAACTTCCAAATCGAATGTCTAGAATACCCCAAAAAGATTTGATGAAGAAAAAAGCCTACAAATTCTACACACCAATAAGTAAGGTAAGTTTATTTTACGTTCTCAGAGTTACCCAAGTAATTAGTTAGCTTTTCTCGAATAAGTTTGTATGCCATATGTTTCATATGTCAATATGAGTTCGTAGTAAGTTAATTTTAAACTTATATTCATGAGGCTGTAATGATCTCCAAATTTATATTCAAACTTTCCTTGACACTGCTTATTGATATTGGATCTTAGTTAAATGGAAGAGCACTTGGCAATGGGAGTTGAAATTGAGCTACTTAGATTGTTTGTTTGACAAGTTTGACATTGTACTCGGGCAAGATTTTTGGGAAGACGACCATTTTGCATGAAGACCACTCATATTGTTCTTAGCCTGAAATGTGATGCAAAAATAAAGAAAGGTTTATTTAGTTTTCAACCGTCCTTCCATATCTTCAAGGAATGTGCTTTAATACAATAAAATTGCTAATAGGTAAAACACCATAAAATATTGCATAAGTTTCATGGACAGTGATACATATTTGTGGATATAGTCATGCGCCTAGATACATATTATAACTACTCAAGATGAAGTGATTTAGTTTTGCAGTGCCCCATCTTGAAGATTACAAATACATAGTGTAGTTTCATGGTTTAGCAGTGCCTCATTAGAAGTGGACATATATTTTGGGAAAAGCTTGGTAAGTTTAAAATTGTAGTTCACTTTATTTCTTCAGCATTAGATAAAAAACTATAACTCTCTCTTTCGAGTTGTATCTTATGATTGCTTTGTTCTGAAGGTCGTGGTTGTCTACAGTTCTCTTAGTTGACAGAAGTTATATTAGTTTGAACCCTCTTTGTTAGGTCCCTTTCAGTTGTTATGAAGCAGACCCCTTTCCACTTCTTATCTCTTTTGCACGGACACGGGGAAAGAATTAACTTTTTTACTTTATAAGTGATATAAATCTCTCTATCTCTGTGTCATTCTTTAGGACGTGATATTGTGATGGTTTTATTTTTATGTCAGACTTCTTTGAAATGCACGCAAATCTCATGATTTTGTAACACAGCAAGTATCCAATTAATAATATAGAGGCAATTTTGATCACAATACGAAGACGAGAACGTGAATAGAATTTCGTAATGTGTTAAATTGTTACAATAGCAACCTAACTTCAATCAACAAAGCTATCATACTTGAGAATGTCGTCGTCATCTTTATGACTTTTATGAGGTACAACATTTTAACTTCTCGAAAAAAACTTAAATATAAATATAATTGGAGGTCATACTCTATTGTTATTACTAATTACTGTATGTGATATCGATGCGCAGTGTAAAGCTTCATTTTCATACTAATTTAACAATTCATGTGATGCCATTATATTCATAAGTTATGACATTTTGACATATATAAATTGGTTCTACAACAAAAGAATGTATTTTGTATAGGAAATGTGGGTATACTTTTTTTATCCTAACATGTATCTATAAGGAAAGCATTACAAAGTGTTTTAATTAAGTATGTTGACAAATATTGAAAAACTTAGTAGTAAGGAAAATGATATTTTCCTTATAGGTTCCCCATTTCCTCTACGGTGATTCTATAGAATACTACTTTAAAAGGGTGATGGGCATGTAAAATGACCATTTTCCCCCTATGACTTAATGTTTATTATCCTTAATTTTATTATTAAACATGACCTATAAAACAAATTTTTGCATTTCAGGTCACATGAAGCTTATTTACCAAATATGTGCAAATACCGGGATGTATAACTCAAAAGATGAACTGTTGGAGAAAGATGTAGAGTTATCAAGCACATGGGTCCCACATGGGGAGGTTACATTTTAAAAGATAACTCTTAGAGGTTACATTTCTATGTACATTCATGGCATAAGTTACAATCTCATATTTAATGTAAGAAACCTCTCATTCATCTATAAAAGAAGAGGTGGTGAGCTCATAAAAATCATCCAATTTTGAGAGAATCATTCTTGTAGAGTGTAAGAGAGCCTTGTTGGAGTAAGTTGGTGCAAGTCTTGTAAGCATTTAGAGTATTTCATTTTATAACTCAATAAAATTCCTTTTTTTGTTCTTAGTTTATGTTTATTTTATTCTCATATTATTTAGATTTTATAGTTGTTATAATGGTCGGTTAAGTCCTCACTAGGGGTGAGGATGGATCCGCCATAAGTGTATAATATCATGTAGTAGAGTATATTTTTCTCCAACCCGATATAAGCATATTATCACAAATCCCAAAACTATATCGTTGGAGATATCCATTATCATCCTATGATCTCTTTAAGTAGAGATATATGAAGAGTTTTGTGATTCTCAAATGACATAGTAAAATTGTATTAATATTGTATTTTTCTAAAGTATGATCCTAATTTACATTTTATAATTAACATTACTTTGAAGGAATGTGTTTTTAGTACATACTTAGTTCATATGATATATTCTACTAGAGTTATAATTAATTATGGGATTATATCGACAAAAGGTGGAAGTTTGTTATTTCAATTAAGTGAAGAAATTAATGTGCAAAACTATGTTGATATTATATGTAAATGGCAGCGAAATCCGAATCCCCTAGACCTTTATTTTTGATTAAAACATAATTCTTTGATTTTTTGAATTTTATATTATAACTCTTAAACACAAGCCCAAAACCCATTTCTAATCCCATTCGAAAGTGGAGACACTTGATTTCTGATTTGGTCATGCTCTTTTGATTACTGTGTAACTGATTACATCATCCTACACCACAACACCAAGTTGGGGCATTAATTCTTGACATACAACACTTCAAATTTCAAACTTTGGGTGGGAAAAGACAAGTGCATTTAAGGGCAGTTACAAATAAAACTTGATTATGGTTGGTGGTAGTTACATTCCATCAAATATCATTCACACAAGGAGGCATTTACAAATAAGCAATTAAAGAGGGACTGTTACAAACAAGAATTTAAGTTTGTGGCCATTACAAACAAAATGATCATTATTAAGGAATTGACAAGTGGTATAATACTAGAAGCAAATTTGTCAACGGTTGCTGAGTTGTGCTGGTACACAAGTTTCATTATTTATCTTGTAATTCAATTTAAAAAATAAACTAGATAGGATATTCTTTTCTCTCTCCTCTTTGAGTAACTTGTAGTGAGGAACAACTTGTACTCTTGAGTGTTAAGTTTGTAATTAAAGTGAGGATACAAGTGTAATTTTTCGTGCAAGGGTTATATTGGAATACACATCCAAGAAGGACCTTTCTACAATGCCTACATGAGCCAGAGAGCACGGGTGTGCCATCTCAACGATTTCACCAGGGTAAACAATGAGCCCCTAAAAAGGCTGCCCCGCAGGTATACTCTCCCACCGCACCCTCTTTTGAAGCGGTAAATGTTTGTTCATGTGATTGATGATTGCACAATTTAAAGTTCAACATTAGTAAAAGGGCAAACAAAGAATGGGATTTCATCACCTGTGTGTTGTACCGCATACTAGTATCCTGGGATGTTGCGACCCGGTTTAAACATTTACGGAACATGACATTGAATTTAAAAGAAACTAAGATTAAGCCATGAAATACATAGATAGACAAAAAGACTTATAGAGCTCGGACTGGGAGAATTAGAAACACCGCTCATTAAGACCCCTAACAGTGGCTACATTTGTCTAGAGAAAGTATGTTCCCGGGCATAACTTGTGTGAAAAGGTAATTTTAAGCAGTTCGCCTCACCTTCCAGCACAGGTGTTTCTCGGTGACTAGAACTGTACGTGAGTTATTGCTAAAGTGAGTATACACAACTTAACGTGTGAACCGATCCACTATAAAAAATAGAAGCAGCCAAACCTTGAGACCAGGTTCACAACTTAACCTTAATTAAGACCCATATGAAAAAGTTGTTGTATTTATTTTTGTGTACCTCATTCTTGTGTGATCATCATAGTGTGCACATCTATTAGTGTATGCAAGAATGGTTTTGAGTACCTAAGTGCCATCTTGAGAGGCTTTGAGAATCTGATTTAATAGATATTCTGATCCACTTCGAGGATGGAAAGTTAGCCTAACAAGAGATTTCAATCTCCATTGATACAAGAGACTGTACAAATCTTATTCATAGGGAACTCTTCCATGTAGAGGGTGAGTTAGAAACCTTTGATTTCCCCATCTCTCTATTGAGACTCAATCTTAGTCTAATTTCCTCACAAACTCCGTTTAGTGTTTTACCCCAATCGTTTGGGAGGGGAGATTCTAATGACAATGGTCAGGGACCCGTGCGAATCCTTCTTAAGGATCATATGTTCCCAAAAATAACAAATCGTGCCTCGTGCATTATTTTACCTCCTACTATTGTACAATTTGAACTTAGGAATGCGCTCATCAATTCATTGTTAAAATTCTTAAGAGAAGATAAAAACCCATATGCTCATGTTAGGGATTTTGATGACTTAATGTTCTTCAAAAAGTACAGGAATGATTATGAAATGGAGGCCATAAAACTCGTGTTGTTTCCCCTTTCTTTACTAGGGAAAGCTAAGAGCTGACTTTAAGCTCTACAGCCAAAATCAATCACGAGTTTTAAGATGCTTACTGAAGCCTTTTACAAGAAGTTTTTCTCTCTTGAGAAAATTGAGATCCTCCGTAGGGCCATTCTTAGGATTACCCAACTTCATGGAGAAAGCTTAAAGGATTATCTTGAGAGATATAAGGGATTGATCCTACAATGCCCTCATCATGGTATCGACTCATGGGTCCTAACTAGAAATCTTTATGATGGATTAGATGCCAAAATTGAGAGAACTATAAAATCCTTTTGCTTAGGGAAATTCACTGATAAGGATGATGTAGAGGGTTTGGACTTCTCAGAAGAGATGGATGAAATATTGTAAACCTGGAGAACCATGAAAGAAACTGATATGCAAGAAAATGGGGGTAATGCCTATGGAGTTGAATCTAACTCCAATTCAAAAGCTACGTTGACGACCATCCTGCGTAAGATAGAGTCCTTAGAAATAGGGCAAAACAAAATGTCTGCTAAAGCACCCATTTTTCATACTGATATGTAAGCTTGTGCTGGGTATGATGATGTTAGACACTATACTCAGGATTTCCCTTTGATTCATGAAATTAGGGAAATCGGGAAGGATCAAGTCAATATATTTCATCAAAAACATTCATCTTTGCCTTATAACGAGTCACATCATCAAGGGAATTCTTCAGGGAGGAATAATTCAAATAACAATTATGGTAGACCGTATTCCCAAGGGAGTGATTCAAATCAAAATCAAGGTGGTGCATCCTTTCATCCCAATCACCAACCTTTTCAACAAAATACTTCTTACGTTCCTCCTCAGAATAGGAAACCATCTTCAGATGAGGGTATCCAAGCCCTATTACAATCCAACAACCAGTTGATGCAATAATTCATGCAAATTAATCAGCAATCTATGACTCGAATAGAAGCATCAATTGCTTAGCTGGCCTCTGGGCTAAGTACTAGAGACAAAAGTACATTTCCAAGTCAAACCTAACCTAATCCTAAGGATCAAACCGAAAGTTCACACCGCGATCATGCAAATGCGGTGATCACACTTAGAAGTGGAAGACTGTAGATAACAAAGTTAGGATACCTGAGGATGAACCATGTGAAAGTCCTAATCCTAGTACTGAGAAAGTTGTAGAATGGGGAGAACCCATGAGTGAAGAAACCCTTTTTATTGGGGAAGAGACCGAACAGGTCTCGCCAAATGAAAAGATTATCGAAAATAATCGGCCTCGAATTCCTAGAGTACCTTTTCCCCAATAGTTTTTAGTCAATAGAAAGAACATTCGCGATGAAGAGGTCAAGGAGATGTTCAAGAATCTTAAGATCACTATTCATTTCCTCGATGCGTTACGACAAATTCTTTCATATGCAAAACATCTCAAGGACCTCTGCACATTCAAGACATGCATGAATGTTTCTAAGAAAGCTTTTAATGTCCATGAAAACAAAAATGTTATTTAATTGGATGCTCAAGTTAGTTCTATAATCTTGAAAAACACCCATGAAATACAAAGATCTTGGAATGTCGACAATTTCTTGCCACATAAGGACAAATCATATCGGGAAAGCCTTACTTGATTTAGGCGTCAGTGTCAACTTGATCCTTATTCAGTACATGAGCAGCTAGATCTTGAAGGATTAAAACCGACACATAGAACCTTGTAATTAGTTGATCGGTCCATTGAAATTACTAGGGGAGTTATGATGGATGTAAATGTCCAGGTTGACGATTTTTTCTATCCCGTGGACTTTGTGGTCCTAAACAAAATCTTCGCAGAAGATCCACCTACCATACTCTTTGATGAACGAGCTGAATGGGCTACACGAAAGGGATGAGAACTTCTTACAGATCGGTCAGCAAGACCCATAGGATCAGGGATCATAATTATACTGATTACTCCTTCCAATAACAGAATTAAGAAATCTATACGCCTCAATTTGAAGCTTCCAACAATGTCACAAGTACGAAGCCTTGATACATGGGCTTAATTTGGCACTAGAAATCGGAGTTCCCGAGCTATCCGTTTTACAAATTATTTACTAATAGTCCATCATTACTCTGAGCAATACATGAAGAATGGTAGGATGGTCGACTATGCAGGCCTCATTGCTGATTGGATGAGCAGATTCACTACAACTACTTTCGACTATTGAAAACTCCAAGTGTTACACCGTTCAGAAAGGCCTTTTATATCAAAGATCAGTGACAAGGCCTTATCTCAAGTGCCTCTCAAAGTAACAAGTAGATGGAATGCTCAAGGAATTACATGAAGGGACTTGTAGCTCCCATGCCACAGGTCGCTCCCTCGCAAATAGAGCTGAGTATTCTAGCCTGGCATGAGAAAATAGGCCAAAGAATATTCCTACAAGTGCAACGCATGTCAAAGACATGGTCATCAGATATGAACGTCTCTACTCGAGCTCCATGTCAGTAAAGTATTTTGGCCTTTCAAGAGATAGGCACTCGATCTAGTAGGAAAAATCCCAAACACACCAGGTAACAAATGGTTTTTACTCGTTGTAATAGATTACTTTATGAAATGGGTGGAAGTAGTTCCCCTTTACCGAACTCGTGAAGAATAAGTCATTTTGTTTATCTGAGAACATATCATCACAAGATTTAGTTACCTCTACCTGATTCAGATCGGTAATGGTCCCCAGTTCGTTGGAGAGGAGGTAGTTACTTTTCTCAACAAACACAACATCATTCATTCCCTGTCCAATCTATACTACCCCAAGGCAATAGACAGGCCGAAATCACAAATAATACGATAGTGGATGGAATAAAAAGATACTCAAATCATAAAAGAAAGGAAATTGGATAAGGGAGTTGTCTCATATCTTTTGGGCATACCGTACTACATTAATACAATCAATTGGGTCGATATCACCATATGCTAGCCAATTCGTACAATAGAAGAGCCTGAAGTAGTAAGTTCCAAATTGACTCAGTCAACCTGGCTCAGCTCGATAACAATCTTTACTGACATAATTAACCTAAGCTCCACTTTTGCATACTGATCTGCGCTCTCCTTCCATACCCGCTCGATCCTATCGAATTCTATTTTAAACTCGTAATTACATTTCAGCACATCTTCCTCACGAGATCTTGAGACATCTAGCTCGGCCTGTACAAAAGCTTTCTTTCAGGGTCAACACATTGAGAACAATTTATATTTTTCATATACAAATAGTTCAAAATACAACAGTTTACATACATTACCACATCTCTTACAGTCAGATTATATAAAACATATATCAAACAAAACGAGCTAGTACTTAGCCTTCAAGCTATGATTATTTCTCGTCCTGGTGACCATACACTCTACAATCACAACGATCTTATAATATTTCAAGGTATACATTTTCTAACTCTCTCACTGCTTATTATAACTCCTGGGAGTAAGATCGATTGCGTATGTTTTTAATTATTTATGGAGTATGTTTTTCTCATAAGACCAGGACAAGGTCACATTTTTTGACTTAATCCTATCTTCTCTTAGATGAATCCTAAATGACCTACCAATATATCAATTTAGTATTTTTTGCTATTTCCTTCAGTCTCTAACTTGAAACTCTGCACAAGCGGCTGAGAGAGCTGTTACATTCGCTGAATTTTTCTCCTTAGCGAGTTCTTTCTCAAAATCCTCAATTCTAAGGTGCAAGTCTTTATGATCCTATAAATTAATATTTATACATCAATACATCATTGAACGATCCTCCAAATACTTCTAATATAGTCAATACAACAAATAGTCTCATTCCGCAATAACAAAACACAAAAAACATCACTATAATTTTACTCAACCTTCTCGTCCTCCCCCCAGTTCTTGAGCTCCGTCCTAGCAGAGACCTCATCGAAACCTTTAATAGTGTCATGGAGAGGAGTACTGCTAGCTTTAGGCTCATCCTCTTGGTCAAACTCCTCCTCCTCCATAAATCATCCTTCCATTATAGGTTAGGCATTATCCCTAGAGTAACCGACTTCTTGAAGTTTTAGCCCAAGATTGTTACGAGCAGCGATTTACCTTCTCCACATTCTTTTAGGATTCTTCTTCGAGCTGGTCCATGGTTATTTGGAAGGTGTTCTTCAAAGTCTTCACCTCCAAGATCGAGTACATTTTTTCTTCTGCAAGGTGAGTTCGCTTCCTTGCCAAATCCTTCTCAGCTGAGCAACCCGCCCTTTCAACTCCATCTTCCCATCCTCGAAACCTAGACAAATGCCTCTGAGCACACGTGCAACCTACACAACACGATACGTTAATCATATTCAAAACTTTTAAATGCACAAAAATCATAATGTTACCATTACTCTACAAAGCCCAAGACTCACCGCTTGCGCAGCAAACCTCATCTTATTTCAACAACGAGCAACTCATACTCTTTGCTCAAAACCACAGCGTCTTCCACCACCTCATTCACTATAGGAGGAGGATACTATCTACTTTTCTCCTCTTTGAAGGTGTCTCGACCTCCCCACTCTCTAAGGTAGTAGACTTCAAAGAATCGACCTTGACTCCCCTATTCTTTGCTTGCCTATTCCTTGTTTTCCCAAGCAAAGAGCTTGCAGGCTTTGGCAGCAACGAGACACAGGTCCAGCTTGAAATAACATTGGCCGTTTATAATAGTTACTGGTAATTCAGCTCCAGCAGCAATCTATGAGCCCTCTCTAGTCATCTTTCTCTTGGCCTGTGATTTATATACTTTAATATATCTATTGTTAACCCTCTTGTGCCTACTAATCTCCAACTCCCCCAATACAACTTCAAACTCGACTCCCTCTCGAGCTACAATATAATCTAAGATTCTTTTCTGGTCACTTTAGAATAAGGATCTGCATACAAAATACATAATACTATCATAACCAAATTGAGTACAGTCACAAATACAGTTCGAAAGTAATGAAATTTACTACATTTCTTAAAAGATTGGTACTTAAGGGGAAGGGTGCCCTCATCAGTTCGCTGGAGACACCGGTCTTTTAGCCAAATCAAATTGGCATTCCAAACCCTTTCAGCTGAATTCAAGTCAAAAAACTGGGGTCAGGACGAGCTAGAACAAAAGTATGCACCTCCAATATTCAAATAAAATTTATGGCGTAATACCGTAAAACATCTACTGGAGTCAATCTTCTCTCCATCCCCTCACGGGCCCACCTTCTATTTAAATTCTTACATACATTGATGACCTCCCACATATTACCATTCAGCTGGGTAGGGCAAGCTTTGATTCTATTCATGATACCTTTAGCAAGATTGCCTAAAGGCACCACTAGCCCATAATCGAATTGGGCAAGGTAACACAAAAAACCCTCATCTAAATCCCCTTTTTATTCCCATTGAAATACTTAAGGGAAACACCTCTGGGATTTTCCTAAAAAATTCTCGCGCTCCAGATCCAAAAGCACAAAATATGTACTTTCACCCCCTTTCCCATCCGAACATCTCTAAAGAATCTCCTAGCATGTTCAATGACGTTCCCCCATACACCACCTATAATCCTTTTATGCTTACAAAAATCCTTAAACACTTTCAACTCTATAAGACAAGGAAAGAGTTTACCAGGGAAATCTAGAAACTCGAGTTGTTCCTCTATTGCAACCTCCTCTGAGGAACTCGCCCCCTCGGACTCAACAAGGATATCCTTCAAGCTATTTCTGATTAACTCGACCCCTACAAATTTGACATCTTGTTTTACATTCTCATCCTCAGCCGATCGACCAGAGGTGGAAGGTTTTATTTCAAACGATAAGCTCGAAATAACATAAATATTTTCCCAAGTTCTTTCACACGCTTCTACCTACATACAAGTCCAGGTATTTTAATCAATTTATTTCTGTTTTCTTAAATTATTGTTATCAATAATAAAAAATAATAATAAAATAGAAAATTATTTTTCATTATTCATATTAATAATTTTCAAATCATCTATCTCCTTACTTTTTATATCAAATAATATTGACAGAGAAACTTTTTCAACAAATACAGAACCTTCTAAATATAGTACTTTTTAAAAATTTAAAATACGAAGAACACGGGATTCATCACCAATACATACCAAATCGTTTCATAAGAGAAACACTGTTTAAAAAAATCAACTCACCCTGAATCGCAAAAGATGAATAAGAAATCTTCACGTCTTTTCCTTCACAATAGCACTCCGTAACAACAGCTTTCTCTTCACCCTAAAGAGAGAATCCTCGTCCCTCCTATAACGATGACCCTCGCCTAGACGTTCTCTCTCAAATCACTGCAATAAAAAAATTCTCTATCTCTAGAGTTTGCCTCTCTGCATTCTGCAAATGTTTGGAAGACGAGGGAAAAAGATTATTTATTACTTTTTTATCTAACGTTGGCAGTTATTGAGACTTGTGCAAGCCATCCTCAATTTTCCAACCAAGGCATCCTCTTGACTGTTCTGTCAGACAACTCATACTTTTTGGATATAACACCTTTTTTATTATTACCCCAAACCCTAATATTAAATGCAAATCTCTCTTTCTTACCCATATCACTCCATATCCTCTCACCTTCATGATCGTTAAATCAAACTCACACGCAATCACTTATATCTCAAAAAGCATTCCCACTCATGATGTATATTCTCTACTTAACTTATTTATACAAATTACATTGTCATTACCGATACTATGCAGTTTTGAAATGAAATTTGTTTTCAACACAATCTACAAAACAGGGAGCATATTCATATAGAAGTGTTATCCCTTTATTTCACTGGAATTATTTAAAAAAATCAAAGTTGATCATCTCAAGCATCGTTAAACCTAAAACAACCTAGGTGTCCTACAATACCACATCTAATCAATACATCACTAACAAGCCTCTATCTTTGTTGTAATCTCATCCAGCATAATCTCCTCCACAGTTTTTTGAGCGTCAGGTTCAAAGACCAATTTACAAAATACTTCACACCTGAAGTGGCATTCAATCTCAATCTCCTTCGCCCTTGCAGTCACCCCTCCACTATAGTAAGATTCTGGCATGTCAACATCATAATCGAGTGCCGAATATCCTTTCACATATTTTAGCAACCTTTATCGCTAAGCTCCAATCTGGCACCCGTCGAACTCTTTGAGAGCGAGTCCTCACCATGTCAATTATTCAACATCTTAATCTACGACATATATATAACCACAGAGTACGGTTACATGCACTCCCGACTTTTTGCGTATCTTTAAGATTCACAGATAAAACTCAGGACCTTTTTGCTTATCCATCAGTTTCCTCTCCTTAAATGCGTTGAATATAAATTTGATTGCACCCTCTTTCACAGAGATAATTTTATCATATCATTTAGACCATTACATTAAGCTCAATAAACCCCTCAGATCGTTTTGCAAACTTAAAGATTCAACTTTTTCAGAAGTGTGCATTACATTGTCATATATTCTAAAATAATCATTTGTATATAGCTCGACAACTACATTCTTTCAGCTCGGGGCAGTATCTTTTTATAACATTATAATGTTTAGTTAGGCCACCAATACAAGATCACCTACAGTTTGAAATCTTTTTTCGATCTAAAAATCTATTCAAATAGTTTGATATACTCACTTCATATAATTTCAAAATTATGGCACATTTTTTGAAAAATCTTTCATTAGCTCGAAATTATACGTACATATTACTTTACAAAATTTTCCACAAATATTTCCTACAGATCGTTCTAAAGATTACAATCAATATCAAGTATCCACGAGACTTCAATTCTGAGCACCTGAAGTTTCTACTCCTGAAACACTTATGCAAGAAAACGAAGATGAGAAAACAAAGATGGCTATAATAGAAGCATATTTCCTCTGAAACCACCACCACCATCTCTTCTCCGTATCCTCACTGCTACTATACCTTCTACTACCACTTACACAATCCACTCATACGGGATAACGCTTGCAAAATCCTAGCATGAGTGCCATTTCCCTCATCCTCCCACAGTAATAGCCTTCTCCGCAAGAAAATAGAGATACACCTTTCGCAACCGCTCTAATTGGCAAGAATGCAGGAATTCATATGGTAATGATCCTCATCCGCCTTCGCTACCTCTTGAATAGTCAACCTTCAAAGGAAGGATGGGCTGGATAAGGAAGGGGGAGATCTA
>JACGCM010001571.1:0-29932 GCA_014058105.1 Kingdonia uniflora | reverse complement strand
TTCTACAGGATAAACCTTCTTACAACCTTCCAACTAAAAAATGAATTTTTGTCGAAATAGCATGGTGCCATCTCCAGTTCACTCTATCTTTCTTTGGTATTCAGATTTCCAAAATTGCCTAGCAGATTTTATAGAAAAATTACCATCACAGACATTACCCATATAGGTTTATCCATGCTATCAGATTAATAATAGCTGCTTGAGTATGTTCTTCCATTACAGAGAGCTTATGCCAGTTCTAACAACTTTCATCAATCACCTCATTAATTTTTATTACCTGTTCAGTTTCCACGTCTAGCACATCTTGACGAGAGCCCTCTCTAAACCAATCATCATTCCAAAATTCCAGTTCTCCAACACCAAGAACCCATGAAGTATTTGCTTTTACAGTGGAGAAATGAGAATCAATTTGCCCCACTGGACAAAAGCTTACTTTGCCACCCTTTAATTTTGTTTGGATAAGAGGGTCCAAATGAGCATATAAGATCCTGCCATAGGTGCTCCAAGGTAAACAAAAAGAAAGTTCTTCAACTGGAAACCACATGCAGCTTGATAATATACTTTCTTGCGGCTGAAGTTGAGTGATGTAGATATATCCTACTTTTGCTTGTGTTCACTAGCTGGCCAAAACATGCTTAGCTTGCTAGGAAACTTATTAAGCCTTCAACAATCTTTTGCTTCCATTAAGGAACACAATAACATCATCAACATATAATAAATGTAAAAGAGGCATACATCCTCTATTGGAGCTAAAATATCCACTTGAATATGCAAACCATTTAGCAAACCTCTAGAAAATACTTCTTCGGCTAGGATCATTGTTGTCAAATCGTAAATCGTAAGGTGAATCGTCGGTAATCTTGAATCGTAGGAATCATAATTCATACGATTCATAATTTATATATATGTATGACATGGTTTTAAGTACATAAATTCCTTGAAATTATGAACTAAGAGTAAAATTCCTAAAAGCTAATTGGATTTGTTGTTTTACTATTAATAAGTGTAATCAGTGTATGAACTATTTGGGAGAAGAGAATTATTGATCGAGGGTTTTCTGGAAGGTTTAAATTTGTGTTTTACAGTGATTAGGAGTAAGGGTTCCTAAAAAATCGATTAAATAGGTACACAATCAAAAATAGAAAACTAGTTTTGCATGATTCACATTATTCAATGATTTGTATAATTTGTGATTTGTGACTTGATGTATCACAGTTTTAGTTACATTAGATTTGAATCAACAATTCACTCGATTTATAGTGATTCAGGAATTACTAGTTGATGCAACTCGTTTTCTTAATTTTGATTTAAATCGTACGATTTAATAACAATAGCTATGATAAACAACATGGGAGAGAAAGGGTCTCCCTGCCTGATACCTCTCTTGAAAATACCTTGTAGTACCACATAGAACCATGGAGTTTCCACACACTACGAGATAAGCAATCCATCTTTCACAGAAGCAATTTTGGAGAAACAATCCTTAGAAAGCCCCAATCAAGTATGTCATAACCCTTATTCATATCCACTTTGATCATAACATTTTGCTCTCCAACTTTCTTTTAAGGTCTTCCACAACTTCGTGGGAAAGAGTAATGTTGTCAATTATATCTTATCTTGATCATAAGCACCTTGGTTGTTAGAGATAAGCTTAGGCAAAATGTTAGGTCGTGGATCGTCACGACCACGACCTATGCGCACTTCTTACGTGACCGGTCTCTATGTAGTTTCCATTTAATGTTTCATTTTATTTTATGCTAGAGAATCTTCTAAAATTTGGTGGTTGCCTTTATTGTTGGGAGTATAGAGAAAGGTGGGGATCTCATATATTTAGGAGAATCCTAGGAGAGGAAAAGGCAGTGTTGAGTTTTTGGAAAAAGGGAAGAACCCTAGAGAGAATAGAGAGAGCTTGTAAGTAGTTGTTTATTTTATTGAATTAAGAGATCGTATTTTCAGTTTAGTAGAGAGTAGTCACTTCCGCATGTAGTTTTAACACAAAAGCAAACCTAATCTCTTTTGAAATAATTTTTGAAATCACTTTGTAGATCACTGAGCACAAAGTAATTGGTCTATAGTTTTGCAATTCCACTTGGACTTTCAACTTAGGGGATTAAAGTTATAAAGAAGAAGTGTATAATTTAGAAAGTGACACTTCATTAAAGAACTCCTTCATAGCTCCTAATTAATCATCTTTTATAATCTCCCAAGAAAGCATGAAAAAATTGAAGAGAATTCATCACATCGTGAGCACTGTCCCCAAGGATAAAGCTTCCTTGACCTCTTCAATGATGGGGTACACATTAACATGAAGTTATCTTATGTTGTAACTAGTTCTGGAATGCGGTTTAGTAGTTCTTCATCACAAACACATGTTGAGCAGTAACAACCTCCTTACAATACTCAATGACAGTGACATGAATGATATTAGGGTCTTGAGTTACAGTCCAATCCGGCAAGGTAAAGGAAGAGAAAGAAGAGAGTTATTTATTTATCTGTGCAACCTTGGGAAGGAGGTTGGCATCTCCAGGCTCCACCCTTTTATTCTGGATTGCTCCCTCCAAAAAAACTTCTTCTTTATGAAGCATATCAGCATACTCTCTCTAAACCATATAAAATTCATTACCAAGTGTCTCATCCCGCCCATTTTAAAGTCGACAATCTATCTCAGTGATCTTCACTTTAAGAGTATTGATGTTTTTGAGTCACATTACCAAAAACTGTGATATTCCATTACTTGAGAGTTGATCTTATTTTCTTCACTTAATATGCCAAAGTTGAGAGACAGTTTCCATAAACATCACTAGGCCAGTTTTGTGTCACAAGATCCAGAAAACTTTCATGTAGACCCCACATTTCTTCAACTTGAAAACCCTTGGTCCTGAGTATCCTTCATGCTTGGAAGTAAATGGCAAGGGTACATGATCTGACAAACCTATCAAGATGGTGCACCTTGCAAACAGGGAAAGTAGTACAAATTTGAATACCAGAATTCTCTCTCCAATCTTGTCCAATATCTAGAAACATCTTGCTGTTCATTATACCATATAAAAGAGGATCCGACAAAATCAACCTTTAAAATGCCAGCAGCTTGTACCATTTCTTTCAAGTCACTCATGGCTGTGAGACAAGTGAACCTTCTTCCCACCTTCTCTTCATTTGATATAATATCATTTAAATCACCAGCTATGAGCTAAAGAGTATTGATATTATATGACAACCAAATGAGATCATCCATCCAAAGTGGTTTTCTCTCAACTATAGGCACTTTGCATACACAAAAGAAACACAAGTACTCCAATTATTATTTGATACCAAACAATGCAACATTTGATTGGTGGAACAAATAGTGGATACATTAAAACCATTCTTCCAAAGCACTCAAATCTTGTCACCTTGAGTATTATTAGATAAATAAAAATTAGAACCCAACCTACTAACCACATGAGGCAAATGTGATATATCAACCAAAGGCTCTAAAACGGCAACCACATACACTCTATGCTTTCTCATTAGCTTATTATGGCGATTCACTGTTTTATTGTTCCCCATTCCCCTACAATTTCAAACTGAAGGTGGCACAAACATTGGAAACTACTAGATTTTTTGAGCTTTGCACTGTTACTCCTAGTTTGCACACTAAGAGGAACAAAACAGGTTTCTTTCTCTCTTTGTTTTTGGAGTCACCATACCCTCCATGCCGTGATTCAAGACAGCTTCCACCTCCTCATCTCGAATAAAAACATTACTCTCTGCTGGCTGTTTATCAGGCTGCTCTTCAACTGCATCTTGTTGTGGCAAATTCTCAAATACCTTTGCTGCATCCAATATCTCACTTAGGTCATCAATGATGGCATGCATATCTGCATGCACACAACATGTCCTTCCCTAGCACCCATGGAGTTCACAAACATATCAATCTCACTATCTTCTTTTTCATACACATCTTTCATCTCTTCATTCACAATTGCTTTAGCAGTGTGAGCAGCAGAATTTTTGCCCTTGTTGACAGGGGCTTGTTTCTGTTCAAAAACCTTCTCCTTCAATTTCATTTTTGCCCCAATTTGTTCTACATCAATTGGGTTCTTCTTAGCATGCCTCTGCAAACAGCAAAAACACAGAATTTTGGTATTCTTTCGTAGACAAGCTGCCGAAACCCATCAGCCTTGAAAAGAGAGATTCACACTTCATCTGGCCTCTCCTTCGTGAGATAGTCTATGCAGACTCTTGCAACACAAGGTCTGGTGAGATTTAGAGTGGCCTGATCAGGCCTTAATGCATTATAAAAGAAGTTAATTTTGATAAGTAATGTAGGAGTTTATTATTAATTTCTTTTCTTTCTTTCATCCTACTCTCATTATTCTTTCTTACTGGTCACTATTGGATCTCATTCAGCCAATTGTCCTTTTATATTCAATTTGATAATAAATAAAAAAACACAAATGGGCTATTGGTAATTTGTGCATTTTATGTCTCAGTCATGCAACTCTGGGTCTTTATAAGAAACTCCTTCACAGAGCACCAAAAGCTTTGAAGAGGTACCTTTTATGCAATTTCCATTAGGGTATTCGGCTTTGAAATTTGTATGCTGTTACATCTTGGTTGATGTATTTCTTGGGTTACATCTCTAGCACTATCATTTGTGTGTTTCTCCTCTTTTCAGGTGGGAGATGTGTGGTCAAGTTAAGGTGGTTTTGAAAAGTGAAAGTGAGAAAGATTTGCTAATTTTACAAGTACGTTCTGTTTCTACTTGATTGAGATGGATCTTCATATTTTCTTGATGATTGTAAAGACTTTCTGTTTGTACACATCCTGATTTTTTTATTTTTTATTTCCATTTCTTTGCTTCGAATGTAATTCAGTTAACTATATTATATTACCGCACCTTTCTATTTCCAAATTTGATTTAGATTTCTTTCTTTGTTGTGCTATCTATATCTAAATTTTATCTCATTCCTAAGTGTCATACTCTCATTTATTTGGGACAGGAAAGGGCGAAGACGTTGCATTTGCCAACCCATATTACAATTGATGTTGGAAGAACGCAAATTGCACCAAGTAAGTAGCTGCATAAAGTCTCAGTTGACTTAAAGTTTTTCTGAGATTGTTGTGATTTTACAAGTCTTGTCCAAATTAATACCTTCATCTGTTTTTGTTTTTCCTTCAGATTCACGAACAGTGATGGCCTTGCTCGGTGAGTCTTTTCCTTTTGTATATTTGAAGTCACATGATTTTATTCACTGGACTGGCATGAGTGCAGGACTTACTTCTGTTTCTATATTCCCTACTGACTTGATTAACTGTCTAAGTAATACCCGTCAGTTTTTTGGATTTTCACTCAACCACAAAAACTAGTATAATCGTTGCTGAATCTTATTTCAATGGAAGCTCCATGTCACTCATTTAACATGTAGTAATATATAACAATCTTCATATTCCACTATCAAACTTATACCTCATGGTATCTTGTATTTTGAGGCAGTTTAGTGGTTGTTAATGTATGGTGGTAACATACCGATGGCGATGATCGTAAAGGGGTCTCTGTTATGAAGTTAACTGTTAACCCAACTCAGTTTTAAACTTCTAATTTTGAAAACTGTTAACCCAACTTAGTTTTAAACTTCTAATTTTGAAAACTACTTATGTACCAATGCAGGACCTGCCGACATGGTGGATGATGTTACTGGCACGCTGAAGCTGTTGTAGCACTAATTCCATTCAAACAAGAACTCTTACAATCTAGGTAACAGAAGGGAATCTCAACTGTCAAGGTGGAGTCTCGGCTGAACTACAGTGAGGACTGCAGAATGCTGAGACATTTCTAGAAGAAGTCTGGTGTTGTTTCAAGACCTCGAAAGTTGCCAAAGGCTGTAATGAGGCACTTCTTATGATGCCGAAGATATTAGCACTGTTCCCTTATTCTTAGTTGCGATGTTATAGATTTTCCAAAAGAAATTTTAATGAGGATGGTGCATTTGGTAACCTACTTAAAGGAAAATAGTGTACTTGGTAACAATCATTGATTCAGTTGTGCATTTTGTGGGCTGCCTTTCTTTATCAAATTTTATGAAAATGCTAGAGTTTCAATTGGGTATGACGGTATGAGTACCTCTTTCATTTTGCCACGATTCCTCTTTTACCTCTCTGCATGGGGAACTTTAACATGCTTAGATTGTGATGTGTTTTCCTGTAACTTCAATGTGGATAAAATTTTGGCTTTGAGCAGTCTTGGATACTAGTACTACTACTATAGCTGTATTTTTCCCAACTCCTTTTCTTTATTACAACACAGTCTCTCATTTACACTACTAGTACATATACCACTAAGCAGCGGGGATTCACAAAACACCCTTTTATAGATAGGTGAGCGACGACCACGTTATATTGTGTGATCTTACCGTGAGATGTATGCTATTAGATGATAAAACTTCAAAGACATGAGACGCTGCACCCACGGCCCATCAAGTTACATTTGCTTGGCAAACAGGCTCTGGGTGGTTGAGCATCCTTGGGCTTGGGTCTACAATTTTAAGTTGAGGCTTTGTTTTAAGAAAGTAAAAGCCCCCCCATTAATTGAATCTGAGTTTTGAGTTAAATTTTCTTGCCCATATCTGATGCAAAACTGGATAATTGTTGTCACCAAATACGATACAATTTTCTATTTAGTTTCCAATTAAACAAAGCTTTGAAAATTTGCGATCATATAAAAGAGAGAGAGAGAGCGAGCGATCGATTTGATTTATCATCGTGAAAGAGACCTCAATTGTTTCTCTCCTAAAATCCAATCTCTTGAGAGAGAGATGTCGTTGAAACCTCCACCATTTCAGGAAGCCGAGCGTTGCGATGTCTGCAAATGCAGTTTCAACGCCTTCAGGCGACGGGTTAGTCTCTCTTCCATTATTGGTTAGTATCTGATCACAGATAAACAGTTTATTTTCGAGATTTTTCGACTTCAAAACAGTTTTGTTGCATTGGCGGGGAATGTGTGTATGGCGTCTCACTTTATACGCATTCGTCGATGTCGAATTAGGTATTGAGGGATTTGCATTTTTAACAGAAGAAAGAAACTATTGGGTAGGACTAAAGAAGAGGACTCGGAGTGGTGGTGAGACTGAGGAAATAGATATGTGTGGGAGTAAGGAGTTTAAGGTAGGAGACGACATTGTGATAGTGTTGTGAATCTTGTGATGAATACCAAATCTTGTATCGTGTCATCTGCACTATGGAAGGACCTTTAGTCGCATTTCGGTGATGTGGAGAAAGAGAAGACTTCTCTGATTGTGGTCGTTAATGGCTTTACTTTTATGTGACTATGTGAGGGAGATGACGATAGGGGGTATGTTTCAGATAGACAAGATAGACACTAACCTGGCGAATGTAGCAAACTAGTGTATTATAGCTACAATATTTCATCTCTAGAGATTTTAAACGATTGGCGTAATGTGTGAACGAGTTGGACCAGTGTGCGATTTAATATTTAACTTGTTCGCTGGAAATTCGAGGGTAGTGGGTTTAGACAAGAAAAATTGGTCGATAGTTAACTTGTTTGTGTGTCACGGTGTGTTATCTTATAGAGTTTAGAAGAAAAGAAGATTAAGTATACTTGAGTGAAACACAACACATGGATTTGGTCCCAACGAGTGTCACCTTTTTGGAAGGACTGGCGTGATTTTATCTACTTCAATATCAGCTAGATTGTGTTTTTTCATTTAGTCATACTTAGGTAGACTATTATGGGAAAGGTGGCTTTTAGGGTTACAAGCTCTTGAATTTGAATATATTTAAAGCTCTAATTGGATTTTAAAACAAAGTGTTGTGCGATTATGGATAAAATTTTAGTCTGGGATGATCTATGCCTTCGGCCCTAAACCGGAAGGCCGATTAGGCTTATAACCATGTAAGATTAACACAAGTACATCTGTCTGTACGTGTGTCTGTGTCTGACATGTGTATATTAGCAAGTCTATTTTATGTTATTTTAGTCCCACATTGGTTATTCATAGAAGTAGTTTACTATCTCTCTCCTATATATAGAGAGTATGATGTAACCTAAATATTCAATTCAATAATAATATTTTTATTTCTCTAATCTATTTCTACAGTGTATTGGCTGCCAAACAAGTTGACCCAAAAAAGATGCAATGCCTTCAATCATCCGAAATATGCACGAATAAGATTGAAGCAATCAAGTAAAATAACCGTACTATGAGCGTTTCTATCCCATTTCTAGGCACGGAAAATACAATTTTAAGTATAAAAGTTTTATATTAGTATATATCCATTTAATTCAAATAAACGTTAGACACATAATGCAACTAAGTTTAGAAATACATACTAAAAAAAAAAAAAAAAAAAAAAACCTAAAGAAGTCCTCCTATTTTTCATTACCTTATATAAAGGAGGATTGACGATTAAATCTAGAGGACAAATTATCGATTTTCAAAGATGACGGTTCTTTCATATTGCTTAATCGCTGTGCACGTCCCAATTTTTTGATAGACCCTTGTGTAATTATCATTTTTTCACAATTTAACCAAATTTTCAAGTAACTGTGACATGTCACGTCCTAATAGGGTCGTTTACCACCCGTTTGATCTATCTTTATTTTATGTTTTTAGCTTATGCACTGTTGGAGAAAATCATGTTGGTTATTAGCAGTTTTACTTTTCTAGGTTAGTTTTCTAATTGGATTAGTAGTTAGAGTTATAGTAGGAGTGCTCCTAGGAAACTAGGTTATAAAGGGAGAGGGTAGTGTAATGTTTAATTGGTAAGTTAATAGAGTTAATTTGTTTTGAAAGAGTTGAGTTTTTCTCTTATTAGTTTTATTTGAGATCTAGTTGAAACTTAGTGCCAAATCGTATACGAATCTAGATTCCGCATTCGTAGATTTACAGTAAGTTGTGCTTGCAACTTATTGGTATGTGCTCAAAACAAGAACCAAAAAATGGTTGATTCAATAACCTAAAAAGAAATAAAAATTAATACAGTTTTTCATTTGTGAATAAGAATTTTTAAATTTGTAATGATTTGTAATTGTACTTATCAACCAAAGTAGCAAGCGTAGGGGTGTTTTCCTTGGAATTGTTATGCCAATGAAATACATATTCTGATGACTTCAATGTAAAAGTCTTTCATTCTTTTTGAACAATTACCAAACACACTTTCTCAATAAAGACGTCCTACATGTCATAGATCAAATGCAAAAATAGTTTATATGTATATGCGTCATATAGTCTATCGTTTGCTTAATCAAGTAATCGATTTCGTGTCCACCAACTATCATCAAATGCGACCCTTTCTAACATTTGCATGTTCCGCATTTTTGATGTAGCCCCACCTGTCTATTCAGTCACCAACCACCACAAGTTCTAATAAGGTCGACTCTACTTTATTAAAGCACCAAATTATAGTGAGATTCGAAGTGATTCGTGTATTAGTATTGCTTAACAACTTCAAAAAAGCATATACATTGTACATTGATATTGCTTTAAGTGATTCACAACAAAAAACTTAATTTAGTGCATTTGAGGTATTAATTCTTTGATCCAATTGTGGATTCATCTTTTTTTGAGGATCACAAAGATCTTTCAAAGCTAAGTTAAGTGTGAGGGGTACAAAAGATTTGTCTGTGTATGCCCTTGATAATTAACATAGCTGACTTTAAGACCGGCGTATTATGAATAATTACTTGTGCCACATTCAAAAGTGACGAGCTTGATGAAATGACTACGTTGCTATTAATACACTGGTCTTGATGTTGGTTATTTAATTTGTGGAGGGGTTATTTAATATGTGTGTTGACAGATATTTGGGATTCCCCAATAAAGATGTATCAATATTTCACGAGTGCAATTAGACAAAAGAGTTGATAGCTTGTGCATACTTTTTTTGAAAAAGTAGCTCTTGCGTACTTGATTAAGATTTTTGTTGTGAATCAGTTACAAGCACTATCCATTATAATAGATATGTTTCTTTGAAGATGTTAAACACTGTGGAAACACGTTATGATTCAACTTTGAATAGAAAAATTTGGCCTTATTAGAAATGAACCGAATGGTGGTGGCTGATAACTGTATATTTTGTTAGGGACATCACATCAAAAAACACAAATGATTAATAGGTGATAATGGTTGGTGGGAAAAAACCAAATACTTGTTTAATCAATCAATTCCTATAGTAAATGTGTTCAGGGCATGCGACATGGAGATACAATACTTTCATTTGACCTATAACATGTGGTAAGTCGGGATTAAAAACTGTATTTATTGGCTCTTATAAAAAAGGGAAGAATGTTACATCGGAGACGTTAAATCTTTTCTTATGGAAGTTCGCAATGTACTTGTGAAGAGGTAAAACAAAAGTAAAATTCGCTAACATGCTTTGTTAGTTTCGTGAATCTGAAGTATTACTGTGATGAGTGGCTTGAAGGTAGCAATGATTTGAGTCGTGTGCCTTTAAACTGGGACGATGAGATATGAAAGGGTTGTAATGACTACTTTGATCGATTATTTGGGAATGTGGAAGATTGAGAATCAAGAAACAATATCATTTTCTTTTCTAGATACAGTAGAAGCTTTGCTAATTGGGTATTATAAAGATGTCACAACTTCGTTGGAACAAGTAGAGGACAAAGATTCCTTATCTTTTATGCTTGCTACTTTGGCTGATAGGTACAATCATAAAGTTCATAAGATAAAAACATAAACTCATACAAATTTATGAATATCTAAATTTATACTCGCGATAGGTAGACCATAAAGTTCATAAGATAAAAACAGAACTTATACCTTTTTTCCAATTTATATTGAATCAACCATGTCCCACTTTTCGTTCTGAGCGGAAGTGGTCGACTTACTAGTTCATTCAAAGTATGAACTAAAGCAAGTTGCTTGTTCGTCCAAAGAAACGAAACAAGTTGCAAGCACAATGATTTGAAGATTTGGTTTTTGTTCATATTGCCAGATTACTATTATGTGGAGATAAAAAATACTGAAATGTGTTTAGCGACGAAGCAAATGGTCGGATGGGATCAGGCTCAAAAATTGGATGGAAACAGCCATATAATGGCCATTTACTTGCTTGCTTTAATTTAATTTATGGATATTTTTGGTTATTTATTGACATTTCATCATTTTGAAATATGTAAGTTTGTTGTCTCATTTAAAATCTAATTACTTTAATATTATGTTATAATTCTGAACCGTGTCTTAATTTTTCAATATTTAAACTCATGAGCATGTAAAGATTTGCATATTATCTAAAAAAGGTGAAAAACTAAAACTAACTGGAAATTGAAGGACAGGCAATATAATAAAGTTGGAAAAAAAACAAAAAAAACTATTAAGTGTACAACCATGACCACGTTTTTTTTCTTTTTCTGAGGTCTGTGTCCAATATTTGTGTGGCATGTGTACCCATGTCAATGTTACATACGCAATTGACAAGTACTCTTAATGATAACGCCGTTCTCAGAGATCCATCTTTTTGCCTTGAAAGGCTACGAGGGAATGCTTACAATGATTGTTAAAAGAGTAAGATTTGACATTGTAACTCTGTTTTGTCTTGTATAGTATGCATTCGGAATATGTGATAATTATCTACACATGCTTAGCTTTTAATTACGTATTAGAGATCCAAATTGGGTTGCTTTTTATTTACACATTCTTATGCAGCATCACTGTAGATCTTGTGGCAAGACATTGTGTCATGATCATTCATCAAATCAAATGGTATGGACTCTAGGTCGTACCATCACCTTCCTCATTAATTGCATGCAACAATATTTCCTGGAATGATGTCCTAATGAAGCCACCATTTCTCTTTGGTTTTTCTCTACTGTTTGCAGACTTTACCACGATTCGGTATTCATTCAAGCGTTAGAGTTTGTTATGACTGTTTTAACAACTCTTCAAGGTAAACTTTCTCTCTCTCTCCTCTACTTGTGAATTTATTGAAGTACATACAGAAGTTTTGCTTTTAGTACATAGATAATTCACAAGACAGATAGATAAATTAACCCAATTTATTTGTAAAAGTATTAATATCATTCATGGCTTGCTATATTACATGTTTATGGGAGAAAAATTTATCATTTGTGAGCTAAATATGAAGATATATACATGGATACGAGGGAACTTCATGTTGCGAACTATATGTATCTGGAGAGTGAAATGATGGTTTTTGGGAAAGGAAGGAGCATTGCCTAACTTTCTGTAGAACAATAAGGATAGACTAATTCAACCAGTAAATGGGGCGAGAAAATTTTCTCCCACTGAACAAGGAGGCTTGAATTTTAGTAAAAGCTTTAAGGGGCATTTTTCTCCCCCTAATTCAGTCAGTCTAAGCTTTAAGGTTCAGGAAAGAGGTTAGAATTGTAAAAATAGATTAAAGAGAGAAAAATATTATTATTGAATTAGTTATTTAGGTTACATCATACTCTCTATATATAAGAGATAGATATTAAACTATTTCTATGAATAACCAATGTGGGACTAAAAGAACATAAAATAGCCTTGCTAATACTCTCCCTCAAGATGGAGCATGAATTTCGCACATGCCCAGCTTGGACAAAACATCTAATAATAATCTGCTACTAACAGCCTTCGTGAGAAAATCTGTAAGCTGTTGCGAAGTAGAAACATAGAAAGTCTAAATTTGTCCAGATTTAAGCTTACAGGAAGTACCGATCAACCTCAATGTGTCTGGTACGATCATGTTGCACCGGATTAGCCAAAATGCTAATAGTATATTTGTTGTCACAATAGAGCGTCATAGGAAGAGAGATCGATATCCGAAGCTCTTGTAGAAGACGCTTAAGCCATATTAACTCACAAACATCTTGAGCCATGACCCTGTACTCGGCTTCTGCACTGGACTTGGAAACAACATCTTGTTTCTTACTCCGCCATGTAACCAAATTACCACCAATAGTGATACAATACCCAGAAGTTGAACGACGAATGGATAATGAACCTGTATAGTCAGCATCAGTTCAAGCCTCGACTCGAGAATGACCTTGATCTCGAAATAAGATGCCACGACTAGGACACCCCTGGAGATACCGAACAACACTAATATGTGCCTGAAAATGGGGAAGACGTGGCTTGTGCATAAACTAACTAAGAACTCCAACTGCATTTGCAATATTAGGACGGGTAAGAGAAAGATAGATGAGCTTCCCAAGAAGCCGCTGGTACTGCCCAATGTCCCCCAATAACTCCCTCTTAAAGTCGGCCAGACGATGATTCAGTTCTAGAGGTGTATCAGCAAGACGACATGCAAGCTGTCCTGAAACAGAGAGAAGATCAAGAATGTACTTTCTTTGAGAGATAAAAATACCAGAACTAGAACGAGCAACTTCAATCCCAAGGAAATAACGCAAGGGACCGAGATCCTTCACTTGAAAGCGGGTATAGAGATAAGATTTCAGGTCACTAATACCCTGAATATCATCTCATGTAATAACAATATCGTCAACATAGACAAGCAATGCAACAGTCTTCCTACCAGAATGTCGAAGGAACAAAGTATGGTTAGCACTACTCGGAACATAACCAAAGTCAATTATAGCAGTACCAAATGTATCAGCCCAAGTACGAGGAGACTGCTTAAGCCCATAGATGGACTTTTTTAACTTACATACCAAGCCGGAAGCAGAAGAGGGACAAAAACCTGGAGGTAGAGACATATAGGCCTCTTCTTGCAATATTCCATTCAGAAAGGTGTTCTTCACATTCATCTAGAAAATGGGCCAAAATTTTGACGCAGCAATAGAGAAGATGACTCGAATAGTATTCATCTTTGCCACAGGAGCAAACGTCTTCTGATAATCAACACTATGTATCTGTGCATACCCCTTGGCAACTAACTGAGCCTTGTACTTGCGTACCGTTCCATCTGGATTTTCTTTAACCGTATACCCATTTGCATCCGACTGATATACGTCCAAGAGGGAGATAAATCAATGACCAGGTATTATTGATTTCCAATGCATGTAATTTTTTCAATATTGCAGCCTTCCAATGAGGTTTGGCTAACGCATCTGCCACTATACGTGGTATATCAACCAAAGAGAGAGAAACTATCAAAGCTATGTAAGTAGGAGATAAACGATAATCTGAAGTATAATCAGCGATAGAATAAACAGTTGTATCTGAATTTCTATCAGGCTTCCCTGTATTACGTTTCTCTTTCCGAATAGCAATCGGTCTTTCATCATCACTATGAGAAACTGGGAAATCATCATCAGTAGTAGTAACTGGTATAGAAGCGGTAGAAGGCTCAATGCCCGATAAAGGTGAATCGATGGCCGGTGGCAGACCTGGAGCTACAGAGGATGTTTGGCAGTTCTGTGTAGGAGGTTGGCGTCTTGGATGTCGTCGAGTATAAACCTGTAAAGGATGTAAAACTGAAGGTGAAACTAAAGGTGAGATTAAAGACTCACACGGAACACTCAACTTAAGTGGATTTGAAGGAGGAGAAGATAAATCTTCTAAAGGAAGAGGACGAACTAGAAAATACTCCCCCTGGGAGAGAATACTGCCTATAAAGAACAGAGCGTGTTCAAAGAAAGTAACGTCCGTAGAGGTGAAATAACGACAGGATGAGGGATGGAAGCACTTATAACCCTTCTAAGCATGAAAATAACCCAGGAATACACATTCAAGGCATAAGGATCCAGTTTAGAGGCTGACCCAGTGACTTGGACGAAGCATACACTAAAAAACACGAGGTAGAATCTAAAAAGTGGAACGATTAGGATAAATAATAGAATACGGGGTGTGAAAACCAAGAACTCGAGACGGAGACGGAGACCGGTTGATAAGAAACACCGCTGTAAGAACAACGTCATACCAAAAACACGAGGGGACATTCATGTTAATAGGCATAGCACGAGCAAGACCAAGAATATGACAATTTTTCCTTTCCGATTTACCATTTTGCTGCGGAGTTTTCGTATTAGGGGTTTGATGCTCAATGCCATTGACATTGCAGAATTTGCAAAGACCTTGGGTCATAAATTCCCTACCCTGATCGGAACGAAAAACTTTAATAGTTTTCCCAAACTGAGTACGAACCATTGCAGTGAATGTCTGGAAAATAGAGGAGACCTCATCTTTGGATTTCATTAAATAAACCCAAGTACACTTCAAAAAATTGTCAATGAACAACACAAAATAACGAAATCCTAAACTAGAGGTAACGGGGGCAGGACCCCAAACATCTGAATGCACAATATCAAAACAAGAAGAAGTTTTATTAATACTCAATGAATACGTGCTACAACGATGTTTAGCCAGTTCACACGTCTCACAAGACAAATCAGATATGGATACTTTAGAAAAGAAAGACGGAAACAAATAACGTAGATACTCAAAGGAAATATGACATAAGCGGTGATGCCAATGTAGCACCCGCTTTACATTTTCACTACTAGACATAGACTTTAACTAGAGAGCTTGAGAAAAAATAGAAGAGATATGTCCATCCAGAAAATAAAAACCACCCTCTTCACGTCCACTGCCAATCATCTTCTGTGACATCAAATCCTGAAAAACAACAACATAATCAGGAAAGAAGGTTATACTGTAGTTTTTATTTCTGGTAATTTTACTAATAAAAAGAAGATTAGTATCCAACTAGGGACATCAGGTAAAGAAAGGGAATCTGTAATCGGGATACAACCCTTCCCTACAATAGGAGTCTCAGTTCCATTGGCAAGACGAACAGTTCATCGCCATGAACTAGAAGCATAAGACCGGAAAAGACATACTAGTCTTATTATCGGTTACACCCGAGTCAATAATCCAGGCAAAGCCAGAGATACAGAAATACTATTTGCAGATGCGAAGTTACCTGCATGAGAAGCTGCCGGTGTTGAAGACATAAAGAGAAGCTGTCGGAACCTGTTGATTTCATCCTAAGAGGGAACATTAAAGGCCGAAGAATTTGGCACACTATAGTCGGTAGATAAGTGTGTTGAGGACTGAGATGGGCGGGGTTGATAACCAACAGGACGACCGTGCAAATCATTGATAATTTATTTTTAGATGTCCCCACTTACCACAATAATCACACTTCTTCCTCGGGGGGCGAGAGTTACCGGAAGTCGCTGGTAACGGAGAAAGGCTAGATGATGATATATATGAAGTTTGTGAAGGAATTGACGGTGGTGTCGGATAAGCATAACAAACAGCCATAGCAGAAGTCTCTGAAGTGATCCCGGAGATAGGAGGCATAGGTGACCGACGACTCTGATCGGAGAGACAATATGCGTGTGCCTCTTCAAGAGTTGGGAAATGAGTCATGTCAAGTAGATGAACTCATGCATACTTAAGGTCAGGATTGATCCCTGCAAGAAATTGAAACACCCCGAGTCTTCTCCACAATCTTTGCATAAATCTCTGCTGCCGTAGGTAGACTATGAACATTTACTTTTGTCCTTTGGTTGGGCTAGTTAAAACTGCCCTTTGGTCCTCACTGTTTATCTTCTCTGGTTTCTTTTATGTTATATAAGAGAGCCTGTTTGTTTTTACTATGGTCTAAAATCACAATTGTTCAAAACTAATCAACTATCACAGGTTAGATTTTGTTATATAATATCGTACGAGTCGTGCTTAATTTTTTACTGAAAACTTGTCAATATATTATAATATTTTGTGATATGTCGTAAGATTGGCACATATGGGAATTGATTTGAGTTAGGGAGACTGATGGAATTAGGAGAATTTTGAATTTAGCAGCAGAACTAAGGGGCAATTTGCTGAATGCGCGAGAAACTGTATAAGGAAACTTTGGTAAATAAAAGATTTTGTGAGGTGCGTACAATGGAAATTTACGAGGGTAACTGAAGTAATCTAGATTTTGGAGGATAGTTGGGGAACATTTGATGATATACATAAAGTGTGCGGAAGCTTAGTAACGAATCTCTACTAGTTCACCCACTAAGTACTTTAACAAAACACTCTATTAATTAATTAGCAAAAACTTCACTAACATCATCTTCACTCCCCACAACCTAACAAAACCCTGGACCTCTCTCTACATAATGTATAGGCAGAAATTTATTATCTCCCCCAAATCAAGCTAATTAGCATGATTTGGGAGATCTTATATTCTACTAACTAATAGTGAAATAGCTCATATGAAATTAAGGCTGGAGAGAGAGGGCTTGCACTATATTGCGATATTATAACAAGCTTTGTGCGATTGCTTACATGATATAGTACAACCTTTAGAGCGCGACTTTCTAATGTTTCTTTATAACCAGTAACATATTTTTCTTGTCTTGAATTTTCTTGGGTGCTCTATATAGATCTAGCGAAGATGGCCCTCAAGCGTCTTCGGCTAGCATCGACACAACAACGCATGCCTTTTCAGGATTAAATGTTACTGAGGATGCCGATACAAAGGCTGGGTCTGATCTGAAGCAGCAGAACCCTGGTACAGATGTTCTAGAGTGCAAGTGTGGGATGCCTTTGTGCATTTGTGAAGCTCCAGCTCCAGTCCCTAATCCAATTCCCTTACAGGTACTTATTCTTGTAAGAGTCATTTTGATTACGATTACTTTCCTAATAGACTAATAAGCAGAGCAATTACGAAATTCAAATACTCTTAAAAAATTCTCCCTCTATTATAATCATATCACTCAAATATATACCCTAAAACTCCTTTCTTTTCTCTCACAATAATCACCATCAAAACCTATATCTAACTCTTCCCATATATAAGAGGAATTTTCTTTATTTGCTCAAAGCTAGCCTACTACAAGATTCTAGGATATCTAATATAATAAAATAAAAAATTACCAAATTTGGGAAAGTAATCAATATAAAGCTGCCTGAGAGTGAGGCTTTTGACCAGAGAGTAAGTGACCACGGGGTTCCTGCGACCTACTCTCCCCGAATTGAGAGAATTCGACCTCGAATTCAATCTTCAATCTTAATTTTCACTTCATCTTCATCTCACAAACCCTGGACAACCGCTTTCACATGCTTACGAAGGTTATCTGTATTCAAAGCCATGTTTCTTCAATTAGGGACTATCCCTCTTCATGTGTTCCGACTTTCTAAAACCATAACACTGCAAACCCCCACTTGGAATTGTAGAGTGTGCACTCAGAGCTGCTGGAGATGGTGTAGTAGGCGAAACCGTTGTACTACCCGCCGTCTTGAGTTTATTCTCGGCCCTTTGGCTAGTTCAATTGCATCAGCAACCGTGTAGACGTTTAACATCGTCGTCTCATCCTGAATCTTCTTCCTTAGACCATTTTTATACATGTTAACCTCCTGTATTTCTGTCTGTGTGGTAGCAACCTTGATGAGAATATGTAGAAATCATTGGTATAAGTGTCAACACTAGATAGTTTCTGGCGCGGTGATCCTGGAGGCGTGTAAAACTATCATCCTCATAGGTGTTAGGAATAAAATGCCGCATCAACTCCCTTTTCATGGCATGGGGTTACCCATATCACGTCTCTTGCTTTTGCACATTGTCATACCAATTTAGGGATCGGTAAGTTTGGTTTCCATGGGCATGACATGTTTAGGATCACCATATCGCTTATATGCAAAGATCTTTTCAACACAATTCAGTTAGTCCATAAAAACGTGAGGATCCAACTTACCGTCGAATTCCGGTAAGTTGACCTTAATATCCTTGTCATTATTCCTCAAAAGCAGAAATTAAGGCATTAGTTAAGGGGTGATTGACTGCAGTGAACTATGATTTGTCTGTATTATTGCAGCTCTTGATCTGATGAAATCTTCTAATCTGCTCACCTTTTTTTTCTTTCTTTTTCTTGCTATAGATGCAAAGGGCTTCTACTGTTAGCGCTCAACCTATCCCGAAACCAAAAAGGATTAATAATTATTCAAAGGATATAAGTTCTGCATCAAACAACAAGGCTAGGTCAGTTACAGCTGCCCCAGTCTTTCTTTCATAAATATTATATGTTTTATCATCCAAATTAGAATTGCACACACACGCATGATGGGACTCTGTCCTTGATTTTTATTTTGGGCATACAGTTGTCGGTTACAAAAAGAAGAAAAAGTATTAAAAAAATACAGCTGTCAGCTCACCGAGCCGCACTGACTGGCAGTCCGAACTGCTTGGGAGGCGTCACTATTGGCTTGCCCACACCTTTTTACACCGTTTAGATATGAAACTGTCTAGAGAAGAACAATGATGTGTTACTTCTTGAATAGTTATTATAATTATAACAGTAACTCCTAGTTTATCTTCTGTTGCTTTCTTGTCATCTGAAGCTTGGTAGCTTAATAAGCTTAATAGTGATAGTTACTAGCTTTACATTGAAAGTTGATATCTGTATCCGTTTTCTTTGCATATTCAGATGTTTGGGGAGCCTATGCGACTTAGGTGCACAACATTTCATATCATTTTGGGATAATTCATGCATGCTATAGTTATTTTTTTCTAAAGGGCTACTGACAACTAAATTTTCTATTTGTTACTTGTATGAAACTGCAAATCTTCATTCTCATAAAATAGACGAAAAAAACTGAATCTTTTTTAATAGCTGTCTTTTGGTTAGTTTATTTGACGTTGTTTAGAATATTGATTTGAATTCTGGACCATTTCCTTCCTTCTATGTTCTCATGATAGTAAACATCAGATCTCTTTTTTATTGATGCACCTCAAAACAATGGGGTAGTTGATTGAGAAAATCACCCCTTCCAAGAAATACCAGAGCACTTTTGTTTTTCGATCCTAATCTTGTTTGGGAGATGCCATTTTTTTCTGTTACTTGAACATTACTTGAACCAGATCCAGGCTCAGCTACCAGACCCGAACCCCGACCAACAAACAGTCTCGGTCTAGATCCAGTAGGTGAACCCGATCCGAGTCCAGCTACTGAGCCCTAACCAGATTCAGTTACCGAACCCAGTCTAGCAGGCAAGCCCCGATCCAGGCCCAAGTACGAGATCAACAACCGGACCCACTGGTTCAACCACAAGACCAGATTTATATGGACGGGCACCCAACGATATAGACCCAGGCAGTAGGGAATGGTGGGGGTTTGACCTCAGGAACGCAAAGAGCACCGACAACACCAAACGCAGCTAACTCTGGACAATCGGGGTGGGAATACCCACAAACTTTTTAGGCAGCGGTTATCGATCGGAGAGGGACGGCTCGTATACAACTGGGGGGGGGGGGGGGGGGGGGAGGGGTCGTACGCAACAATAATATGGGTACAGTACGGGGGACTGGTGCAACCAAGTGCCTCCAACAACTATGCAGCAACTGTTGAGGGTAGTTACTTATGTACCACCTTGGACACAACGTGTACCTACTCCGCAAAACGTGAGGCCGACAGGTGTGCGTTTTCAGCACAGGCAGCGGGCAACAAGTAATACTTTTGCAGATGAGGGTACCTTTTGGGGTGGTAGTGAATCGGGTAACAGTCGGGGGCATGGTGACAGATATGGGTTTCACGACAGGAGAGGCTGAGGCCGCGGGGTTCATCCAACAAATTTTGGGTCTCGTTTAAGGAATGACGGGTTCCAAAATGAGCCGGGTATTGGGAGTGCTAGGTATGCACCACAACAACAAAAATACGAGCAACAGGGATACGGATATCAAGGAAACCCGGAGAGCCAGGTAGCAAACGCGATTATCACTATATTTCAGAACAGAGATAGGTTTATTGATTAGCTGAATCAAGTAGATCGGGTTTTAGCTTTCAAACGTTATGGAGACCCTCGTGCAGTTGTACTAAGGGAAATAAAACTGACGGGGTATGTTCTCAACTAGTGGGAGGGTGTGAAGCAACTTCGGGGAGCAGTTGGAGGTGATTACATTACAGTTTGGGATATGATATAGCGTGAGTTGATGGCAAGATTCATGCCAGGTAATTATGAAGATGAGAGTTTTGGCAAATTACAAAACCTTCGATGAAACCACAACCAAACTGTTGATGTTGAACATGGTACAAGCGATTTTTATCTATTTTCATCTCGAGTCGTTTTATCCGAGTCTGAGGCATAACGAATTAGTAGGTTCAATCTTGGTTTGACCAAATGGATACAAAACGAATTAGTATTATTCAACGCACAAAGTCTGTCAAAAGTTGTCGAAATGGCCAAACAGGCAGAAACAAAACTCAAGCCAGTAATTTATTCCTCTTTTACTCTTCAACAACTACCACCACGACAACAACAACGGTAACTCCAAAAGTAACAGGAACGACTAGTTCAACAATATGTTACAATTGTTGGAAGATGGGGCATATGAGGCGAGAATGTCCGAATCCTTAGAAGCATATATCTCTTCTCACTCAACATCTTCACGGTCACATTGATGTGACATTTCAGCAAATGTGGGGCGACGACACTAAAGAATAGACAGTCAATGCGGTGACCAGTCCATCCCCTTGAACTCGTGGACAAATTCTTCCTAGGGGGGAGAGTTGATAGGAATCGTGGTCGCCGTGATCGTAACGAACACGACCTCACTTCTCCTAGTTGACATACTTGGTCCCCTGATTTAGTTTCTTTGTACGCATTAAAATCTAATTAGATATGTTTACTTTTTATTTGGGTAGCATTTAGAAAGTAGGGGCTTCTCTCCTATAAAGAGGAGTCTTGGGAGAAGAAGGTTAGTAGTGTTGGAGTTTGAGAGAAACCTAATTGAAGGGTAGAGCGAGAGAGATGGAGAGATCTAATTTTATGTTTTTGTTAATCAATTAATAAAGAGTAGTTAAGTTGTTTTAATCGTTGCTTCCGCTAGTAGTTCGTATAGCAATTACTTTCGCCACCAAATTTTGAAGTCGGCATTCGACCCATAGTAGATAGTGTGGGTATTAACTTCAGCTGGCTTAGCTTGGTTCTTGAAAATTTTAAAATTCCTTTTCATAAGAAATTGGTAACTAGATCACAAAACCCTGTAAAGAGCACATAGGACTTAATATCATTGGTAAGTAAGTTAGTGAGCCACTGAACTTTATCTTGAAATATCATGGTTTGTCTCACCACACAGCTTCTTGTAAGGTAGAGAGGACCAGTACTGGATGTCGCAGTTTAAACTCTCAAATGCTTTTAGGAGGCACCACATATGCCTTTTAGATAAATCAATGGTCACCTAAAATTGATGGCTGTTATCTTCCCAAGGAAAACAATGCCCTAAAAGTAGCTTCGTCTAACTATCTAGGATACTTTTTCTTAGATATTTGGAAGTGCTATGTATTTTTATTTGAAATCCATATGTAAACGACTTAATGTTGCTAACAAAAAATGTTATGGATAACTTTAGTGTAGCACTTTAAGTTGCTCATTTGCCCTAGTGGTATATCTTCTATCAATATCCAAAATTAGTTCTTATCAACATGAAAACAACTAACTTGAGCAATCTTTTGCAGTTCATTCTTCAGTCTTGGTCAATTGGCTAATGGGAATTTGGATAAACCATCAACAGATTATGATGTTAATGGAGAGGTATAAAAATGTAAATAAATCACTTGCAAACTAATAGCATGTATTGTTAAGTTGATCAATTAAAATTTCTTTTATGCCTGATGTAACCCTATAGGGTCTAAGAGAAGCATTAAGAATGGTGATACTGCTGCAGTCAAGAAGCTCCTGGCTGAGGTATATCGCTTGTTTTTCATTGGTTTTTCACACTCTAATTGAAATGAGGTTTACGCAAATGTGTTTAACAGGGGGTGGACGCAAATTACTGCGACAAGAAAGGGTTTTCTTTGTTGCACCTGGTACCTTCCTCCACTGTGCTTGATTATGTGCATCTTTCTCTCTCTCTCTCTCATGGAAAAGTTTGCTTTATCCACTGTAGGCAGCTGTCTTTAATCAAACTGAGATTGCTTTTCTTCTTATGGATCATGGAGCGAGTATGGATTGCAAGAACCAACAAGGTAACAACCTTGTTGAAATTTCTCTTTTGAAGTATTTAGCTTTAAACCGGCCTACGATAAGTGCAAACTGTTCTCATATCTTAACATGTACAATAAAGTTGACAAGTTTTCTTAGTTTTCTTAACTTCACGAGTCAAAAGGAAATAAAAAGACTCCAAAGTCAAAATAGTGGTTTATATTTGGAAAGGAATGCCCAAAATTGATGTAAATTGATTACGCAGAAGCCAATAATCTAGATCAGATTTATCAAAAAGAATTAGGTTCCTAAGGAACCCTAATTTTATTAACTAGAACTCTTATACTAAATAAAATTAACTTAACTGAATTAACTGAGAAACAAATAACCTAGACCTCCCCTTTTATAGAACACAAGGAGGTTAGAATTATGAACCCTAATTCTAATTGAAATAGACTCCTACTTAAATTCGAAACCTGCTCATAACCTATATTGGACCTCTCCAACAGAGCTTAAGCTAAAGCATAAAATATAAAACATTAAATAAACATAGATCATATTGTGGGTAGACGCCCTATGAGCGATGCGCCACATCAAACCTTTCGTGAGAAGATTTCGTTCACGAAATCAGGGGGCGGTGCTCTAGAGGACTCACGCACGTATGTAGTGTGCATCTCAGTCTCTTCGTCTTCATCCCGTAAAACGTACACGAAATCTGTACGGTGTAACTCTTCTTGAAATCTTGAAGTTTTCCCCGGAATTTTCCGTACCCTATTATTGTACCCGAGAGCGGGGGTACGATGTCATCGCTGACATCCCTACGTTTATTGACATCTAAAATAAAAATTGAGAAATTACTGTGGTCCGCTCCTCAAAACCTACTACAAAACCTTCCTAAAACGAGTCAACATACAGACATAATTTTTCGTATCGGGCTATCATCTCCCTTATACGCATTAAATATTTGAATAGCCCGGACTGTATTATGCGTGAGTGTATTATGCGTGAGTGGAACTGTTGGATGAGGCTGACCTGCATTTCGTGTTCCGTACGTGTCTCCTGAATCCATTGTTGTGTGGCACGATAATTGGTAGCTACTGTTGGAGTGGCTACGCTAGCATTGGGTCGGCTCGCCTCAAGTTTGAACTGCTGGAGGGGTTTTAATTTATGTGCATGGACCACATGCTTTTAAATTATTTTTCCACCCAAATTTAAATTCCAACTTGGTGTACTTTATGGGCCTGAGTTGGTTAACGAGTCAGCTCACGTGTGTCATGAGGTCGGCATGCAATTGCATTCCCTGAGGCATGCCTAGAAAAGACATTTGATTTAAGCACAAACTGTTACTGACGTTGCTTGGTAGGACCAGTTGATGTAGTTGATGTAGTTAGATCTGATGTGACAATGACGCGGTGTTCACGTGCGCGACACGTGGAAGAAAATTTTGGGTTAGCCTGTCTTGGGTTTTCTTGGATCTGGGCCTTGTAATGGTCGGTTATGACTTGGATATTTGGCCTAATGGCCAAAAACAAATCTGTTTTCGTTAACACAACCAGGCTGCCGTCGTGGTGGTTGTTGTTGGGGCTGAGACCGGCAAGGTCTGTTCTTGTCGAGGCACTTCTTTGTGCGCACCACTCACGTGGTGATGGCCGAACTCCTTGCGCCGGTTTGGATATCGATTCCTCAACTCTCTTGAACTCTAATTTCGATGTTAAAGTTCGCGAAAAGGTTATTTAGGTTGTCGCTCCTCGCAGCAACGCTTCCCTCTTGAGAGAGGTTTTCTTTTATGCCCAAGGGAGGGGGGAAGGCTCCTCTACCCAAAACGTCGACAAGCCCTTCAAGTTTATCTGATATCCTCGCTACATTGTCGGCGAGCGTAGATTTCTTCGTCTTGGGTCTTTCACGGGGCATCTTTGCTCTTGAAACGGACTACACTGAATTCTAACGCGGCTCTGATACCACTTTGATGTAAACTGATTGCGCGGAAGCCAATAATCAAAAACACCAAACTTATCAAAATGAATTAGGTTCCTGGGGAACCCTAATTTTATGAACTAGAATCTAATTCTAAACAAAATTAACTTAACTGAATTAACTGAGAAACAAATAACCTAGACCTCCCCTTTTATAGAACACAAGGGGGTTAGAATTCTAATTGAAATAAACTCCTGCTTAAATTGGGAAATTGCTTATAACCTATATTGGACCTCTGCAACAAAGCTTAAGCTAAAACATAAAATATAAAACATTAAATAAACATATGTCATACTGTGGGTAGACGACCCTATGAGGATTCACCACATCAAACCTTTCGTCTTAGAAGATTTCGTCCACGAAATCATGAGGCAGTGCTCTAGAGGACTCGCGCACGTATGTTGTGTGCATCTCAATCTCTTCGTCTTCAACTTGTAAAACGTACATGAAATCTGTACGGTGTAGCTCTTCTTGAAATCCTAAAATTTTCGTGAAATTTTCCGTACCCTGTCATTGTACCCGAGAGCGGGGGTACAATGTCGACGCCGACCTCCCTACGTTTATTAATGTTTAAAATAAAAAAAATTGAGAAATTACTGTAGTCCGTTCCACAAAACCTGGTACAAAACCTTCCCAAAACGAGTCAACATACGGACATAATTCTTCGTATCGGGCCATCATCTCCCTTATACGGATCAAATATTTGAATAGCCCGGACTGTATTATGCGTGAGTGGAACTGTTGGACGAGGCTGACTTGTATTTCGTGTTCCGTACGTGTCTCCTGAATCCATTGCTGTGTGGCACGATAATTGGTAGCTATTGTAGGATTGGCTACGGTAGCACTGGGTCGGCTCGCCTCAAGTTTGAACTGCTGGAGGGGTTTTAATTGATGTGCATGGACCACATGCTTTTCAATTATTTTTCCACCCAAATTCGAATTCCAAACTTGGTGTACTTTGTGGGCCTGAGTTGGTTCACGAGTCAGCTCCCGTGTGTCATGAGGTCGGTATGCAATTGCATACCCGAAGGCATGCCTAGAAAAGACATTTGATTTAAACCCAAACTGTTGCTGACGTTGCTTGGTAGGACCAGTTGATGTGGTCAGATCTGAATGTGATAATGACGCGGTGTTCACGTGCACTACACGTTGGACAAAATTTTGGGTTGGGCCCGTCTTGGGTTTACTTGGATATGGGTTTGGTAATGGTCGGTTACGACTTGGGTATTTGACCTTATAGCAAAAAACAAAATCTTTTTTCGTTAACGCAACCAGGGATGCCGCCGTGGTGACTGTTGTTGGGACTGAGACCGGCAATGTGTTCTCTTGTCGAGACACTTCTTTGTGCGCACCACTCACGTGGTGATCGCCGAGCTCCATGCGCCGGTTTGGATATCGATTCCTCTACTCTCTTAAACTCCGGTTTCGATGTTCAAGTTCGAGAAAGGTTTATTTAGGTCGTCGCTTCTCGGCAACGCTTCCCTCTGGAGAGAGGTTTTCTTTATGCCCAAGTGGGGGGGGGGGAAGGCTCCTCTACCAAAAGCCTCGACAAGCCCTTCAAGATTATCCGATATCCACGCTACATTGTCGGCGAGCGTAAGTTTCTTTTTTGCGGGTCTTTCACGAGGCATCTTTGCTCTTGAAACTGACTACACTGAATTTTAACGCGGCTCTTATACCACTTTGATGTATACTAATTGCGCAAAAGCCAATAATCAAGAACATAAAATTTATCAAAATGAATTAGGTTCCTGAGGAACCCTAATTTTATTAACTAGAACTCTTATTCTAAACAAAATTAACTTAACTGAATTGACTGAGAAATAAATAACCTAGACCTCCTCTTTTATTGAACTCAAGGGGAAGGGGGGGGGGTTAGAATTAGGAACCCTATTCTAATTGAAATAGACTCCTGCTTAAATTTGGAAATTGCTCATAACCTATATTGAACCTCTCCAACAGAGCTTAAGCTAAGCATAAAATATAAAACATTAAATAAACATTAGTCATACTGTGGGTAGACGACCCTATGAGGGATGCGCCGCATCAAACCTTCCGTCTGAGAAGATTTCGTCCACGAAATCAGGGGGTAGTGCTCTCGAGGACTCACGCACGTATGTAGTGTGCATCTCAGTCTGTCTTCGTCTACATCCCGTATAATGTACACGAAATCTGTATGATGTAACTCTTTTTGAAATCTTAAAGTTTTTCGCAGAATTTTCCATACCCTGTTATTGTACCCGAGAGCGGGGTACGATGTCGTTGCCGACATCCCGACGTCTATTGACGTCTAAAACAAAAAATTGAGAAATTACTGTTGGCCGCTCCTCAAAACTTGTTACAAAACCTTCCCAAAACGAGTCAACATACAGACATATTCTTCGTATCGGCCATCATCTCCCTTATACGGATCAAATATTTGAATAGCTCGGACTATATTATGCGTGAGTGGAACAGTTGGACGAGGCTGACGTGCATTTCGTGATTCGTATGCGTCTCCTGAATCCATTTATGTGTGGCACGATGATTTGTAGCTACTGTTGGAGTGGCTACGCTAGCACTGGGTCGGCTCCCTTCAAGTTTGAACTGCTGGAGGGGTTTTAATTGATTTGCATGGACCATATGCTTTTCAATTATTTTTCCACCCAAATTTGAATTCCAAACTTGGTGTACTTTGTGAGCCTGAGTTGGTTCACAAGTCAGGCACGTGTGCCATGAGGTTGGCATGCAATTGCATGCCCTGAGGCATGCCTAGAAAAGACATTTGATTAAAACACAAACTGTTGCTGGCGTTGCTTGGTAAGACTAGTGGAATTGGTTAGATTTGAATGTGACAATGACGCAGTGTTCACGTCCGCGACACGTGGGACAAAATTTTGGGTTGGGCCCGTCGTGGGTTTACTTATATCTGGGTCTGGTAAAGGTTGGTTACGACTTAGGTATTTGGCCTTATAACCAAAAACTAAATCTGTTTTCGTTAACGCAACCATGTTCCTCGCGGCAACACTTCCCTCTTGGGAGAGGTTTTCTTTTATGCCCATAGGGGGTTGGGTGGCAAAAGGCTCCCTCTACCTAAGCCTCGACGAGCCCTTCAAGTTGATCACGATTATCTGATATCCTCGCTATATTATCGGCGAGCGTATGTTCCTTCGTCGCAGGTCTTTCACGTGGCATATTTGCTCCTGAAACTGACTACACTGAATTCTAACGCGGCTCTGATACCACTTTGATGTAACTAATTACGCGTAAGTCAATAATCAAGAACACAAGATTTATCAAAATGAATTAGGTTCTTAATTTTATTATTTAGAACTTTTATTCTAAACATAACTAACTTAACTGAATTGACTGAGAACCAAATAACTTTGACTTCCCTTTTATAGAACACAAGGGGGTTAGAATTAGGAACCCTAATTTTAATTGAATAGACTCCTGCTTAAATGGGAAATTGCTTATGACCTATATTGGGCCTCTCCAACAGAGCTTAACCTAAAGCATAAAATATAAAACATTAAATAAACATAGGTCATATTGTGGGCAGACGACCCTATGAGGGATACGCCACATCAAACCTTCCGTCATGTTGTGTGGCACTATAATTGGTAGCTACTGTTGGAGTGGCTACGCTAACACTGTGCCGGCTCGCCTCAAGTTTGAACTGGAGGGTTTTAATTGATGTGCATGGACCACATGCTTTTCAATTATTTTTCCACCCAAATTCGAATTCCAAACTTGGTGCACTTTGTGGGCCTTGGTTGGTTCTCGAGTCAACTCACGTGTGTCAAAGAGTTCTACATTCAATTGCATTCCCTGAGGCATGCCTAGAAAAGACATTTGATTTAAACACAAACTGTTGCTGACGTTGTTTGGTAGGACCAGTGATGTGGTCTCATCTGAATGTGACAATGACGCGGTGTTTCCGTGCGCGACACGTTGGACAAAATTTTGGGTTGGCCCGTCTTGGGTTACTTGGATCTGGGTTTGGTAATGGTTGGTTACGACTTGGGTAATTGCCTTATAGCAAAAAAAAAAATCAGTTTTCGTTAACGCAACCAGGGCTGCCGCCGTGGTGACTGTTGTTGGGACTGAGACCGGCAAGGTGTTCTCTTGACGAGACACTTCTTTGTGCGCACCACTCATTTGGTGATTGCAGAACTCCTTGCGCCGGTTTGGATATCGATTCCTGTACTCTTTGAACTTGGGTTTTGATGTTCAAGTTCGGGAAATGGTTATCTAGGTCGTTGCTCTTCGCTCCTCGCAGTAAGCTTCCCTCTTTAGAGAGCTTTCTGTTATGCCCAGGGGGGGGTGGAAGGCTCCTCTACCCAAAGCCTCGACAAGCCCTTTAAGTCTATCGAGATTATCCGATATCCTCGCAACATTGTCGGCGAGCGTAGGTTTTCTTCGTCTCGTGTCTTTCACAAAGCGTCTTTGCTCTTGAAACAGACTACACAGAATTTTAATGCGTCTTTGATACCACTTTGAAGTAAACTGATTGCGCGGAAGCCAATAATCAAGAACACTAGATTTATCAAAATGAATTTGGTTCCTGAGGACCCCTAATTTTATTACCTAGAACACTTATTCTAATCATAACTAACTTAACTGAATTGACTGAGAAACAAATAACCTAGATCTTTCCTTTTATAGAACACAAGGGGGTTAGAATTAGGAAGCCTAATTTTAAATTGAAATAGACTCTTTCTTAATTGGGAAATTGCTCATAACCTATATTGGACCTCTCCAACAGATTTAAGCTAAAGCGTAAAATATAAAGCATTAAATTAACATAGGTCATACTGTGGGTAAACGACCCTATGTGGGATGCGTCACATAAAACCTTTTCGTCTGTGAAGATTTCGTGCACGAAATTAGGGGGCGGTGCTCTAAAATGACTCACGCATGTATCTAATGTGCATCACAGTCTCTTCATCTCATCCCGTAAAACGTATACAAAATCGTACGGTTTAACTCTTCTTGAAATCTTTATTTTGCGGAATTTTTTTCGTATTTTGTTATTGTACCCCCGAATAGCGGTGTAAGATATCGTCGCCGACATCCCCTTCGTCTATTGATATCTAAATAAAAATCGAAAAATTACTGTTGTCCGTTCCTCA